>JAODAL010082221.1:0-11647 GCA_025379985.1 Phyllomedusa bahiana
CTTTTTTCCGTTTTTGCGCGGTTTTACAATCCCCTTTCATTAATTGGTAAATCCGTCACGAAATCCGGCCCAATAATTGACAAGCACATTGTTTTTCTGTCCGTCTTGCGGCCGCAAATCCGCGACGGCAATACGGCACGGACATACATGTCGTCTGAACGACGATACGTATTTCCCATTAAGACCAACATTAAATGGCCTGCAACTTATTTCAGACTGATTTGGGAACGGATTTACGATCGTAAATACGGCAGCAAATCCGTTCCGAAATAAGCCGTGTGAACGAGGCCTAAGTCTACAGTACTTTGTGCTCTGGCTTTAACTCAGGAGTTGCAAATATTGGAGCCCCACACTCTAGTTTCCATATGCCTTAACAGACGTTTCAAGAAAAGTAAGATGAAGACTTTCAAATTACCTTGATTTTTGCTTTGATTACTAATAAAATGTGGTTGGATTGTTCTCTAAGTCACAATTATAGACAGCCACATTCTAACAAACAAATCATTATATTATTAGGGCATGTCCCAACTGCACGGGTTTTCGGCCGGTTTCCCAACCGGTTTGCGGTTTTTCAGACCGCCTGAAAAACCGGCCGAAAATGAGCACAATAATGCTCTATGGAAAACCCGTGCGGCAGTCCCCACTGCACGGGTTTCCCGCCCGGCGGTTTTTGGACAGAATATGTGCTTCTCAATGGGAGGGGGGAGGGCTCTTCTCCGCTCATCACGGAAAAAATCCGCCCCCCCCGCGGCCGTGGGGACAGGCGCAAAACAGGACAAATTCCGGCCGGCAAACCGGCCGGTATTTGTCCTATGCCGTGTGAACGCGCCCTTAGCATTCTTTATTCAGCATATTGAAGGGGTTTTGCCACGATCTCATTTCATACCTCCTGTATCCAGCTCTTCAGCTCTGTGTGCTCAGAAGGGGGCGTGTGTGATTTGTTTGAATTGCATATCATGTGACCCAGCAGGATGACATGACCAGGCCTTTCCTCTCTGTAGTCAAAGAAAGGTCATTTTATGTATAGAATTTTAAGTAGCTACACTATAGCTCAGAGGTAACATTTTTGCAGCACAAGGGTCCTTGGTTCAAATCCCTGCAGGAGCTTAACTTGTGGATTTTTTTCCTCTTTATCAATGCACATATCTGATTGAGGTTTCTTTTTTTTATTTGCACTGTTTGACTTATTACTAACTAGTCTAAAGGACAGCACCTGGGGTTTGAACACTCAGTAGCTGCCTAAGGGAGAGGAAAGTTTTGAGCATGTGCGACCAGGATTGAGGAGCTCACAGCCCTGGTCGTATCCCCTTGAGATGAGCTGTAAACAATGGATCACTAAAGGAGCAGCTAAAACAAAAACGATGCAGAATTTTTAATAATGAGTGGTGAAAATGTTTATTATTTCATTTGCAAACTTCCCATGTCAATTTTACTTCGTGGCAAAACCCCTTTAAGTAAACATTCACAAAGCAAGGAAATATGTAAGATATCCTCCAAGATCTAACTGGCTATAGATGTTCCAGTTAAGTAGATTACATTGTAAGTGTGGGGTTTACAGACAACTTCCCTAAAAACTCCACACAAAGCGTGTTCTTTTAAAGAAAAACTGGTTATTTTGAACCATGCTTCCATGTAACAAACTTCAGACGTCCTTTCGAGCTTCAAATGTCTCTATGAAAAGGCTGCAAAAGCACTGCTGAAAGCCTGTTATATTGTGGCACGTTTATGAAGCCAGTTACACCAGAATTCTGGCCCAATTTGCGGCAAAAATAATGGAGTACAAGCGTTACACCACATTTACTATGTGTTTTACACAATTTCCAGACATTTCTGTGCCTCGTCCGACAAAAGTGGTGTGGCCTCGATAAAGGGGCATAGCTTTGCATGCACCTAAAATGTGGCAAAATTTGGGCACATGTTAGTGGCATAAAGTAAGCCAACTTAAAGATGGTATAAAGTTAGACTAGAACGTTTTAACCTGCGCCAGATTTATCACAACTGTGATAAATGTGGCAAATTATAAGACTGTGTATTCTAATTTAGAACTAAGAGTTAGACACTATTGATAAATCTCCCGCATTATATGCAATCCATGGTTAGACCATTTGTTTACAAATTGAAAAACTTAGGACTGTTGTTGGTCCTCTCCCAAGGAGGAGTAGGCGCCCTATTAAAATAACTCCAAGAATACATTTAGCAATCTGGAATAAGTAACAAAGAACACATTGGTATTCACAAAATGAGAACAGAATTGTCTTCAAACTGCAAAAATCTTAATGTACGCTACAAAAAAAACTTGTCTCAAATTTCCATAACATATATAAGGAATAGAACAATAAAATATTTCCCAAAGACCGTCAATCTTCTTTGAATCCAAGCACTTCAATAAATATTCTTTTTCACAAAAAGTAGTAAAATATGGTATATTTAAAATTGTTTTGATGAAAAATCCCCATGAAAAGTCCATACAATTATGATCCCAACTTGGATAGAAAGGGAAAAAGCGAAAACACGGGTTTTAGCCGCAACCGTGAAACCATTTCAATGAAAAACAACCCCCTTTTCCCAAGAAAGGCCTGTTCTTACACCCCTCCCTATTTTCCCCCCGTCTTTAAAATCAAAAAATTTTAAACACAAAAAAAACTCAAAAAAGTTTTCCCCAACATCACTCTGAGTTTTAAAAAGCCTTTTTTAACCCCCCCTGGGAGGATTTGGGCCCTAAGAAAAAATTTCCCAAAAGCGCCTCATCCCTGAAGCAATAGAAACCCCCAATCTGTTCAAATAAAATTTTTTTTCCCCACTTTTTTCCAAATATGCCCCACCAAAACCCTTTTAAAACTTTATGGGCTTTTTTAAAAAAAGCGGCAACAGTTTTTTCCCTGCAAATTTTTTTCTTTTTTGGGCGTTTCCCTCCTATGGGTTCTAAATTTTTAAAAAGCCCAAATATCCCTAAAACCACGTAGTAGTTCTTCAATGGTTTTAGGAAAATGTTCTATGAACTAAAGTTACAATATGAACTCATTTTTTTTTAAACAAAAATAAGGGTAGTGGATAAGGGGACATTCCCTTCATCTGGAGAAAAAGAAGATTCAAAAACCCCAAAAAAAGCCTTGTTTATTTATGGAACTTTTGAATGTGTGGAATAGCTGCCCAAAAGGAGCGGGCCCCACAAAACAGAAAAATTTTTTAACTCAATAAAAAGGATTCATTTTAAAAAATTTTAAAAAAAACAATCATTTTTCAATTTTGTGCCCAAATTTCATTTGTCCTACCTTTTTCCTAAAAACCCCTTTTTGAAAGGGCGGGCATAAATCTCCCAGGTCTTTATAGCAACAGACCTGTTAAAACTTTTCATGACAGGCTGTAAAGCTCCAGCCCTTTGGCTTCTACGGGAAACCCCCCCCTAGTAGAAGCCAAAAAAACACCCCTAAAAACAAAATGAAACCAAGAAAATGGGGGACTGGGGTTTAAAGCAGAATCAATGTATTTAATAACCCCTTTAAGGATTTCAAGGAAGTCTTAGATAACTACATGCTTCTAAATAATAATATTATGCAGCCTTGTAATACATCTAGATCCAATCTGGTGACAATTGGGGGTGACAAATAAAATATTCCTTCAGGGCAGATTGGTTCCTGCCTTATTGGGTTTTCCCAAAATCACACAGTAAAGGGAAAGCTAAGGGTTAAAAAATTCCCTCTAACCCTCCCTTCATCCCCATCTTTCCCCAAACCCTTTTCTGAACTTGATGGACATTTGTCTTTTTTCATTCCTATTAGCTATGTAACTATGAGGGAAAGAACACTGCACACCAACACCAAATCCTCATACTAACTTTAGAGCATGGTTTAGGCTGTGTTGTTGCTACGGAGCCTACATGCTTTGGGATCATTGAGAAATAATGAATAATGAAGTTTGTCAAAACATTTTTTAAAAAAGGAGAAGTAATCCCTAATTTTTGTTATGTAAGCATCGCAAATTTTAAGGAAAGGGGTTTTTTTTTTCTTCTATTCATGAGTGAAACACATGACAATATGGGAAATTTTTCCCTGTAAATTGAAAGCACAATCCCGAAATGTGTTCAAAACCATGTGGGGCCCCTTCCCCTTGCTATCCCACCACAAACCTTTTTTTAATAAACCCAAATGATGAAAACCCGCATGCCCCCACGGCTACAAAACACAAACAATACAACGGGCATTGGACACCTTTGAGATGGTAAACAATCAAGACCTCTTTAACTCGTAAAAAATTTCCCCCAAAAAAGAAACACTAGCTGTGGTAATTTAACAAAAAGGACAATTGTTTTTTCGATAAAAAAAAAATTTTAAATTTGACTAAAAGAAAATTGTAAGTAAATTGGAAGCAAAAGTCCCAGGAAAGGCAAGAATAAGCCATAAATTGCTGCGGATTTAAAAACAAGGGAAAAACCTAAGAGAACATTTGGGTTTTTTCGAGCGAAAAGTTAATTTAAATTTTTATGCAATGAAAGCCTATTTACTTATAACTGTTTTCCACCTGGGAAAAACAAGTTTCTAATTTTAAAAAGTTTGTTTTAAATAAAGGGTTTTGAGGGCCCCTTCGAATTTTAAAAAAAGTGTGTCCTAATTTTTCATTTTTTTAGAAAAATGTAAATGTGATTCCCAAAGAAAGGTTTCAAGCCTGTAGTGTTGGCATTCTTTTCCGATGCTGTTTGTTCACAATTTTTCCTGTTTTTTTTAAAAATATTCTTGGATTTCTAAAGATTGTTTGTTTTTCCCTATAGCTCGGGTGTTTACCCCGTGGAAATAGCAATTTTTGGAAATTTTCCCCTTTTTTAAAGTAGTTTTTTTTCTTTTCTATGGTATTTTTGCCCAAGAGAGAAAATTAGAAAACTTTTTTTTTTTTTTTAAAAATTTAAAGTTTTAAATTTCTTGCCAAGTCTAAAAATTATTTATATCTAGGATTTTATTTGATGTTTAAAACACTTGTGGTTTTCGTGGTGTTTTTTAAAAAACTGGGTTTAACCCAATTAAAGCCCCAGAAAAAAAACAGTTTTTCGAACATGTTATTAAAAAAAGCAGTTTTTTTACTTTGTACAAAAGTGGGGTAAACTGGGAAACTAAATTCCCCAACCCCAAATTTTTTAAAAATTTTTTTTCCAAATAATTTTTTCTTTTTTAAACCATAAAAAAAACCCCCGGGGCTAAATAAATAAGTCAGATATCCAACCAATTTGAAGGGTGGGAAAACCCCCATGGGATAGGGGTTTTGAAGTAATCCCTGAGTAAGTAAATTTAGCTCGAAACGCGTAGATTTTTTGGGAGTGATATTCTTTGCTGTTTTAGTCCAAAAATTTTTATTTTTTTGAAATTTCCCAAAAAAAGAAACTTTAAAGGGGCGAAAAGTCCGAAAAAGTGGCGAATCCACGCCAGTTGTAAGCGCAAAAATCAGTGAAACCCTTTCCGCCTAAAAGGGCTGATACTTTCTAAAAACGGGCGTCGGGTTTAAACCCTTTCCAATAGAAAAATTAATGTGCCAAAAAAAGGCCCCCCTTTCCCCCCAATCGAAAAAGGCGCTTTGCGAAACCCGGGGGGGGCGCATAGCATATCTTTTGGTACAAAAGAAATCCCTGTTGAGGCGCATTGCCCGGGGGGAAAAGCTGCATAACATAAGTAATGCACCTCAAAGGCCATTGTGCGACGGGGACGCCCAGCAACTATTTTTAAGGCCATTACAATTGGGTTTTGACCCATTTTTTTTCGACAAAGTTGAAACCCCGGCAAGGTTTTTATGGTGATCAAAATTTTCCCCCAATCATGCGAAAATTTAAAGGTTAAAATCTAGAAATCATCTTTTTAAGATGGGCCGCCTTTTCGGCGCTTCCTGTAATTTTGGGGGCCCAACAAACCCAGTTTTAAGGGGGAAATAAGCAGGGTGAATGGTGGGTGTCGACGTAAATAAAGGGGGGATGTGAAAGGGTTGCAATTGGCGGAAAAATCACATGCCCTTTTTTTTAAACATAGAAAAAAAACCGGTTTTTCCTGTTCGGGCCCCCGGTTCCACCCGTCTCATGGGGAAAGGGAAACCTCCCGCTCTGCCTTGGCCAAACAGCTCAGCAAATTTTGGGTCTTTTTCTGCCACAGGGAAACCCTCTACTTTTACTGTAAACCTTTCCCAAATTTTATTTTAAAATAAGATTTGAAGATTTTTTTTTAGTTATCTAGAGAATTTTAAAAAAAAAAAAAAAAAAAAAAAAAAAAAAAAAAAAAAAAAAAAAAAAAAAAAAAAAAAAAAAAAAAAAAAAGCAGCATCTACCGCTGTAAAATCACGGGGGTTGGGAGTGGGGGGGGCCCCCCGGGCAAAAAAACAAAACAAGCCAATCTAAAAGAACCCTGATAAAGTTCCCCAAAAGACTTGGGGGGGGGGGGAAAAACATTGTAGGGGGAAATATCTTTAATTTTTAAAAAAGTTGCAATTGAAATTTTTCCCCTGGAAAATTGGGCAGCCTGAACTTAAAAGGGGGAAAACAAAAATTTTTTCTAGAAAACCTGCAGGTCCCTTTTTTAAAGCTCAACCTCCATTTTAAAATTATCAGTATACAATTCAGAAAGGTTTTTTCCTTATCAATTTTTTCCCCAAATTACACCTGTGACGTTTAATATATCCACCTTGCATTTAAAAATTTAAAAATCCAGCAATTTTGGGTATCAGCCCCAGGTTTTTTTTTTGGGCCAAAAAAACCGGTATCGTACAAAACACCCCCGTTACGTTTTTTTTGGGACTTTTGCACACCCACTTTGTTCATTGACGAAAGGAAACTACGAAAAATTTTAAAAAAGGGAAATTCCCTATTTTCACCAGGGGGAAAATTGAAAGGTGCAAAAAAAAAACGTTTTTTATACCAAAACATAACGTTACGTGTTTTTTTTGACTTTTGCGCACCCACCCATTGTTCATTAAACGAAAGCATTTTCGAAAAATCTTAAAACAGCAATTCTATTTTCACCCCGGGTGAATTGAAAGGTGCAAAAAATACCGTTTTTTAAAACCCAAAAACATAACATTTAAACGTTTTTTTTTATTTTTTTGCGCACCCAGCATTTTTCATTGACGCAGCATCTACGTAAATTTTAAAAACCAGAATTTCCCTATTTTCCCACCACAGGTAAATTTGGGAAAGGTGAAAAAAAATACCGTTTTTTATACCAAAACATAACATTAGGGTTTTTTTTTAAATTTTTCCCCGCACCCAGCTTGTTAAATTGACCAGCATCTACAAAAATTAAAACAGAAATTCTAAATTCACCACAGGTAAATTTAAAAAAGGTTCAGGACTTTTATAAAAAAAGGGTTGTTTTGGGCCTTTTATGTAGCCCCTATCCTTTTAACTGTTGGGGATTTTAAAATTTCACCCTTCTCCCCCCCCTTTTTTTGGGTGAAAAATGAAGGTGTTGTTGCTCTCCCCATAGATTTTAAAAGGGTCACCCCGCTCAAAACGACGCTCACTATCAAAAAAAACCTTTAATCGATACGGCCGACTATCGACTATCAAATCGTTCGATAGCCAACGAAATTTCGCCCCAAACACTAATTAAAATTTTTTTGTGCCCGGCGTTAATCGCCTATTTTTGGTGAACGATGGTTTTTTAAAAAGAGGTTTTGGCGAAAAATAAAAAAAAAACCTCCCGTTGGGGGTTTTGGGGAAACAGTAGCCCAAAAATTTTATGGAATTTTTTTTCCACTTGGAGCCCTTTTTTTTTTTTTGGTTCAACCTGTTTTGCAGGTCTCTTATATAACAAACGGTTTACTGCCATTAGTTGACCTTTGGTAAAAAAAGGTGAAATTTTTAAAACCCCCAACCCCCGGGCCTCTTTTGTGCCCTAGATGTGTTAAAACCTTTTGGGAAAATTGCCCCCCTTTGGGGGGCCTTTTTAAACAAAAAACCAACGGGGAAAATTGGTAAAATTTAAAAAAAAATGGGGGAATGGCAGGGTCTTCATATCAATTCTTTATAACGTTTACCCGGGGGGTCAAATGTCCAAAATTCCTCCGTTTTTTTGTAGGGGTCAACTCTTGCAATCCACTTTTCCCTTTGGTTGTTTTTTTGGCCTCCATATTTCCATGATTGATCACTTTCATTTTCCATTTTTTAAAAGTGCCAATTTTCCCTTCCCCTTTGGTTAAAAGGGGTTTAACTTTGGGCTTCAAAAGCCCGGGTCGGGAAAGAACCTTTCCCTTTTTGCATAAATTTGGTAATTAAGGGGGGGAAAACATTTTTGGGGAATAGGGTTTTTTTATATAAAACAAAATTTTTTAGGTTGGGGATGGGGCCACCAACTTTGGTTTTTTTAAGGGAAACCCCCCTTAAAATTTGGGAAAACCCTTTGGTAAGCGGGCTGGGAATTTACTATTTTTACCCCGGGGGCCTGGGAACTTTTCCAGTGTACTTTTGCCTAAAACCTTTGGACACAGAGGTGGAAATTGCACCCCCCCTCTGGGGAAACTGCTGTGACAGCATGGTGAAAAAGGGACAAAAGGGGAAAAGGGGGCTTCAAAAAAATTTTTTAAGGTCATCTTTTCCCCTTAAATATTTTTATAAAAAAAAAATACACAAAATAATGATAAAAAGGGTTTTTAATAAAAATTAAGAAAACCCCAAATTAGCTTTTGAAGGCCAAGCCCTCTTTGGCCACTTCTATTTTACAATTTAAATTGAAAGGGGGGCAAAATTTGGGTTTTACCAAAAAACGGGTTTTGGGGTCAAACTTCTGCCTCTCGGGGCCTTTGGGTTTTTAAAATACCGGGGAAGGTACATTTTTAATTTTTTCTTGGGGAAATATTTTCCGGGCTATAAAGTTTTTTTCCAAAAAATTAAAAAGGGGTGTTTAAAGGGGCCTTTGCCATAAATGGGGGTAAAAAGCCCCGGGGGAACGTAAAAAGGGGATACCCCCAAAATTTTTGTTGGGATAAAATAGTTAATACCCCAACATGATATGGCCCTGATTTCCTGATCTAGTAAATTCAAAAAATTTTTTTCTGTTGTTGTTTTTTGATAGGGGGGAACAGCTAAACTTAAAATAACCCCAACCCCGGGCTTCCTCTTATTTGCTTGTTTTTTCCCATCCACATTGTCAGTTTATTTACCCATATTTAGAAAATATTCCTGTTTTTCTTTAGGCAAATGTGACCCTTATCAGATAAATGTAACAAATTTCTTCGAGGCAAATGCTTCTTTTTCTGACACATGTATAGGTTTGGTGTGGGCACCCTGTAAATTTTGGGTTCATCTTTAGGGGCATGTCACATTTAACCCCCCAAGGGAAAATAATGATACCCTTTTTTTTTCCCCAAAATCGGGAGAACTTTTAAAACAAAAACCCAAAAACTTTTTTTTTTTTTTTTTTTTAAAGAGTGATTATCAACTTTCGAGTCCCCCCATTACATTTTTAAAAAAAAATGTTTTTGTCTTTTTTACTTTTTTGTCTAAAATTTTTTTCTCTAGAAATTTAAATTCACGGCATATTATTGCCAATTTCCTATTTCTATTGCAGTGTTGAATAATCAAGAATTAAAAAACCAAGTAAAAAATGTAATTTTTCCCCAAGAAATAAAATTTGGGATTTCTGCTTTTCAGTTTAAAACCCGGAAACCCCAAAAAAAAAATAAAAAATTTTATGGGTTAATTATTTATAACGCCCGTTGTGGGATGAATGTAAAGGGGAATCTTTTAACCGTGAAAAAGGGCTTCATGTTAAGGGTTTTCATTTGCAAGCAGTGACAAGATGCCTTGAAATATACTCTATAAAGCATAAAGGCAAAAAGCATCTTGGGAACATGACTATGATCATACTCCTTTTTTTGGGCTTTGTTCACACAGTGTAAAATTCTGCAGTGAATTAAGCGCTTATTTACATTACCTAAAGAAGCTACTGTCCTCAATAGAGAAAGGATTTTTCCCCAGCTCTTTTTTTGAATTTTTTTTTTTTTGTGTAAGAATTTTCTTTATCTGTATTATAGATCTGCTTCATTTTTTTTAAATACTCCCCCCAGCATTGTAATTTGGGGGACAGTTATTAGTTTTCCTTGTTGCAGCATGCAGTGGATGTCCTGCAACAAGGTAACATTGTGTGCTGAAGACCACATGTTTGTAAATATAAAAAATTTTGCGAAATTTCATTTTAAAAAAAATTTTGCATCCAGTTCTTCATTATTTAAATGCAATAAATGCGGGAATCTTAAATATTCCCATCAAAAATACCAGAATCCCTGACAGACCCCAATAGCATAGACGTAAACTCCGATAAAATGTATAGATTCATAGAATACACAATATACTGTATGTATACAGTATTTCACAAAAATGAATACACCCCTCACATTTTTTTAAAAATTGTATTATATCCCTTTTTAAATTTTACAACACTGAAAATATGACACTTTGAACAGTATCAAAAAGTTGGCGTACAGCTTGTAAACCCGTGGGAAATTTGGTTTTGCCCTCAAAAAAACTCCAAAACGATTTAGGCGTGCACACCCAAAAATTTCTTTGGGAAAAATTTAAACATAGTGCACACTGAAAAAGGGAATCAAACAAATTTTAATACAAAATAAAAGTGGCAACTAAAGACTAAGAAAACCTCAAGGATATAGGAAAATTGGAAAAGCATTACTGCTAAAGGGAAAAAATGAAAAACCGGGGCTCTAGTTTTTCCGTTTTTGAAACAAAGGGTTGTTTTTAAGCTCACCTTAAAATAACTCATCACACAACCAACAAAAGCTAAACTGCTGACAACCAAAATGGGGAACACCCCCAAGCGAAGATGGGCAAGTTAAGACTAAAAAGGCAATATTTGTGGGCCCCCTATTATTTTTCCACACTGCCTTAATCTCTTGAGCTTCAGTTTTAAAAAGCTTCAAAGGTTGCAGCCATTGAATCCTCCCCACTCCTCTAAAAACACATGGGTTTAAAACCTTTCCCTCCTCCACCTTCTGAATTTAAAAATGCTCCCCAGATGCTCAAAAAGGGTCTAAAGGGCTGGAACAATGCTTCGCCCGTCCCGCAAACCCTTACCCTCATTTTCTTTTGCGATGCAGGGGTTTTTTTTTGGAGGAGGTTTTTTCCCAAACACCCCATTTATTCTTCTGGCCTCTTCTACCTTGCCAAATTTCGGGCCCGTTTCGTTTGCCACTTAGGGCAATATTATGAATGAATTCTGGCTCTTTACGGCCAGTACTAAATAGCTTTAAAGGGGGTTTTCCCACTACAAGATTAATCTATCTCATTTCCCGGTTTTTTTATTTTCATTTTTTTAATTCAGGGTGTTTTTGAGTTGTCGCAGTTTCGGCGCCAATCCGCCAGAAAAGCCTTGGGGAACGAGGCCTACAGTTGTCATTAAAAATCAGTGAGAGGAAGCGGAGGAGTGACATGAGGAAGAGAAATGCGCCGCTCAGGTTGCAATAGCCATGAGAGGTAAGAAAATTATTGGTTTGTTTCAGAGAGAGCCATGCCTTGATGAAACTGCAATTTTTTTAAAAGCAGAGAAAATCTAGGAGAAAAACCGGGGGAAATTCCCACTTTTAAAAATCAGTGAGTGTCCGGGGGAAAGGCATCGTCTGGGGAGCAGCGAGAATTTTAGCAGGAGGGCCCGAGCTAAAGTGGAAAAAG
>JAODAL010082222.1:0-11646 GCA_025379985.1 Phyllomedusa bahiana
TTAATGCCCCATGCAGTGTCAAAATAAAGACCTTGCAAATCTCCTTCAGCCTTGGCAATGTAAAGTTCCATCAGCTGTCACTTAATTCTCTTACTTCTGAAAACCTCTATTGGAAATCTTAGGAAAATCTTCTATTCTTTTAAAGAGTGCACTTTCAATCACTTCTGGTAAACCATAACACTCGTCATGTCTTTCCCATATCATATTTAAGCCTCTGCTTGGGAAATTAATGTTAATGTCTCTAATTTGCTTTGCATGTTCTATTGACTCATTCCTCAGCCATTTGATTAGAAGATCAACTTCTTCACTGACATATAGATTTAGATCTTTGATGGTATTCCTCAGTGAAGATTGCCATGCTCTGTAGCCTTCAGGTTTGTCATCAAACTTTGAGAGCCTTTTAGTTACTAGCTCACATAGTGCGAAGAATTTGAGGAGATCCGAGATCCCTTGATTACAATGAGATATATCTGGAGAAAGGTTGGTAAGTGTAAAATCTAGTGTCCTGTAGCTATCTCTGAATATGTTGTTGCTGTGATACCCGCTATCTACTGGTTCCTTCTTAAAGGGCTTGATGGTACTGTGGTCATTCATTGGTTTGGAGGTTGCAGGTTGCACTGAGGTTACATACTGTGCAACAGAATTTTGCTGGAGCTCTTAACCAGGAGTTAACTCTGCTCCTGGACCTGAATGTAGGTTGGCATCTGACTTAGTATGTTGCAATACATAGTTTAAAATATGCAGCGAGTTGTCACAATCTCTGATCAGGTTCTAGAATGTTGCTGGATCTTTCACTCTTGAGATTGACTGCTTCCTCTAAGGCCTTTGCTTCAGCAATAGCAGCTGTAGCTTCTCTTTCCACCACTACTTTCTCCATTGCCTCTTCCAGATGTGCCTTTTCTGATTCCAGCTGTGCCTTCTCTGATTCCAGCTGTGCCTTTCTCAACCCTGCTTCTAGATGAGCCCTTTCTGCTTTCAATTGCATTTCTTGTTCAGCAAATTTTGCCATACTCTTTGAGCTTCTAGAGCCAGCTGAGAGGTAAGACCTCGTCTCATATTGTTTGCTCTCTTGCTGACATGGTGACACTGTGGACAGCCTTACTCACTTGTGGCTGCCACGTGTGTTTTGTATTGATCTTGCTGCACTGTAGCACCATGCAAGGTTCAGTATCCTGCAATCCAGCCTGGGAGAACCCACTGTTTTGTCCTCCCTATGAGTGTGGCAACTAAACTCTTTCCCAGCAGATGTCTGGAGTTCAACTTTTTTCACAAGGGATGGTGTAAAACTAGAGTTATGGAAAGATATACACTTACCATGGCATAACAGCATGCAAACACAAAATATTACATGAAACAATGCAGACATGAACATGTGCATGAAATACGAAACACTACAGAGATGAGTGGGCAGACATATACACATGGATGGTGCTGTCTTGTTTGCAGTAACATGGGTCTAAATATAAACTATAATAATAACAGTTGTGGACATAGAACACATCACTGTATAATATTCAGCCCTAGATAGCTAGTTTAACATACCAGCGATGCTACTGCAGATTTGGATATGAGAAGATGGTTTTACATAGTTTTACATGCTTCTATCTGCATGTGTCTTGGAGAAAATGGCTGGCGATGAAGGAAATTATGATGTCAGCAGCTCAGTTGTTGTGGTTATGATGGCCTTCATGGGAAAAACCTAACATAGTATGTTTGACTAGCAATTAACACAAATAGCCACTAGATGGAGATACTACAACTGAAACACAGAAATACAGCCAGGAGGCATGACATATTGGGCGACATGTATGAAGATCGGAGCGCCCGTTTACACGGGATTTTTAGTGAAAGCTGCGCCTCATTTATGTTGGCGACCGAGGTGTGCTCATACATGCGGTGTAAAGTTCGCCAGTGTGTGAGGCGCAGTGCGGAACTTAGGCGCAGAAGGACTGCGCCTAACATGTATTCCGATTCGAGACAGGCTGGAAAGCAGGGAAAAATCATTAAGCATGTTAGTGAATAGCAAAAAGAGTTGTGTTTCAAATGAATGAATGAATAAAGTGAAAAATCTAAGTTGAATCAAATACATTACTGCATGACATGCATTACTCGTGACGCATATTCGCCGCAAGTAATTGACATGTCACTTATCTCCCCGCGCGTACAATACGATCGTATTGTACGAGCAGGGAGAGGAGGCGTAATTCATAGTTCTCTATGAGAGCTATGGATTACTGTAATTTTGGCGCGCATCTCGCTTGTATTAGAGCGCAAATACGACGCAAAATGCGCGCTGAAATTTGCCCGTGTGAACATACCATCAGAGCAGGCGGGCGAGCTGCAGTCTTCAGAATGCTGGCAGTGAGCAGTCAGTGTGTCACTGACTGTTCTTCTCCTAGTTGCCACTCCCTCACCCGTCCCCTTCCTCGCCTCCACCCCGTTCGGTGCAGACACCGAAGAACAGTATGGACATAATGGGCGGGATGGGGAATAATTAGAAGACACCTGGCAGCCTGCAAAAAAGAAGGTAAGAGTCAGAGATTAGGTATACTGTACATATGAAGTCAGAACAGAAAGGGAGGGAGGGGGCAAAACATTCCCTTGCAGCATAAACAGCCCCAGCACAGTCACCTCCACCTCTTACTGTGCTGCAGACTGTCAAGTAGTAGGTAAAAAGGTTAATTTGGGGTGAGGAGAGAGGAGTGAGGTGGGAATTATTGTATTATGAGCTCCAGAGGGGAAGGGGTGGAGGGGAGATGTGCTGGGGGGCAGCTTCTGTGCAGGTGCCTGAACTCACCTCTTCTTCACCCTTGACTCCGGTGACAGTGGTGACAAGAAGGAGCACAGAGTGTCCAGAGATGAGCTGCAGGGTTTATATGACAAAGGTACCGATTTCTGCAGCATTTAGGCCGGGTTCATATTTATGTCTGAGGTTCCGTTTTACAATGGACGCCCACGGCGGCCGAACAACCTTATTGCGTTTGGGCGGAAAAAATAGTGCAGCCCGCTGCGCTATTTTTAAGTTACTCTCAACGGAACATGTGACTGAGGTTTCTAACAGAACCTCTGATCTATAAGTGAATCAGGCTGTGAGTTGGGGTGAGGAACATTGGGGGCCCCAATATAATGTCACCTCTTCCCCATTCTGTATATAGAAGTAGCTCCCATAGACTATAGAGTAATCCCCGGTGACAAGTTAATGCCCCTGGGGATTATTCTAAAGCCCGTATGGATTATATGAGATATTTCTGCAAAACACTATGGGGACCGAGCTCGAGGGGTCCACAGGCACTCCTCACCACACGGCTGTAGCTGCCTTGCTGGGTCACATAGATCCAGCAGTGTAGCAATCAGATCCAGCGCTCACATAGCACAGGCTTTGTACCTGGGATTTGAATTGGCTCGAGTCCCAAACTTTTACCCCCCCCCCCCCCCCAGACGGCAGCCCGACATGTCACTTATCTCCCTGGGTGTACAATACGATCGTATTGTACGCCCGGGGAGAGGAGACGTAATCCATAGTTCTCTATGAGAACTATGGATTTTCATAATTTCGGTGCGCATCTTGCTCGTATTAGAGCGCAAATACGACGCAAAATGCGGTTTGAAATTTACCCGTGTGGACATACCCTGACAGTATGACCGTCTTTGTTGCCCATAGCAACCAATCACAGCTCATAGCAACCAATCAGAGCTCAGCTTTCATTTTCCACAGCAGTATAAGAAACAAAGGGCCACATGTATGAAAACTTTTTGATCTAAAACTCACTTTTTTGCCCATAGGCTACTATGGGCAAAAAAGTGAATTTTAGACCTAAAAAGTTTTCATACATGTATCGCAAAAGGCCAAAATACTAGTGCTTATCAATATGTTATGTCACCCCTAACCATGTTACATAAGCTGTTAAGATTTATAAGCGTACAGGTGCTTCGTAGTTTTTTTCCCTTTTTTTTTGGAGGGGGGTGGGGATAGTGTAGAGGGGCCCCATTGAAAAGTTTGCTATGGGGCCCAGCATTTCTAGTTACGCCCCTGGATGGTGTAATTAATCCACCTAGTTTTTTATGACTACACCTGCCAGCTTTTTGATTAGAAAATGTTCTCGGATCACTCATTAATAACCTCTTCCACTCATTTACACGCAGTCTTTTTTTTATCATCACATGGAAATTAAGTCTTAAGAGCACAACTCTGCAGTACTGCTTAATATTTCTAAAGAGTGATTCTTTAGCAAAAACCTTTGACAATATTATTTTCCCCGCTCGCCTTCATTTTGCTGATGCAAATGATTATTAAAACCAATGCTCTGCATTTTTTCAGAAAGACCTTGTGCATATATAGTTGTCTCTACTGGGATCCCACAGCACACTAAGTGCAGAAAGATTATTCTAATAAAGAATATTAAATAGGTTTCATTGAAAGTAATAGAAACTTCTATCTGTGGTTGGTAGCACGGGTGTTAAATTCAAGGATCAGCCCTGGTGCTCCTTTTTTTAAAAAAAAGGAGAGGGTTAAAAAAAATCCTCAAAGCAGAAAGAAAAATTAAATGAGAAAATATCAGCTCGAAAAGAGTGTAAATTAGATTTTGATTAAAATCACTCACACATACAATTTTAGGTAAACTAATTTTGTGAGAGCGAATATGTAATTTTAATATCTCTCCTGTCAGCAACCACTGTCAGAAAGGTAGAAAAAAGGACCTAGGCTGCTTTCAAAAAGACAACATTGACATCTCAAGCTTTTTAAATGGTGAAAATTGTTGGACTATTTGACACAACACGGAGATAAATAGCTGTCTATGCAATGTTATATTTGTGCTCATGTTTTCTTAGATATTTCTTGCTTGAAAAGGAACTTGAAAAACATTTTATATTAGTAGTAATATTAACCCCTTCACGCATTACAACATACCCGTACGTCCAAATGTCATGAAGGGTGCATGGTGCGGGCTCACTTGCTGAGCCCACTCCATACACTGTGGCAGACTGCGGCTGTTAATTACAGCCTGGAAAACACTGCTAACAGCAGGGAATGGAGCCAGCTCCGACCCCTGCTGTTAACACTTTAGACCTGTGACTATCGTGGCTGTGGCGTCTAAATGAATGAGGAAATGTGCTGCACACTGTTTCTTCCCCATAATTGCGGGATGAAGATTGGTTCCTATGGCAGCCGGAAGTGATCAAAAGTCGCATGTATCCCAAAATGGTAACAATAAATGCAACACTTCAGCTCACAAAAAAATGAGCCCCTGCTAAAATCCATAGGTGGAAAAACAAAAAAGTTATTGGTCACAAAAATTGGCATTTTTCTTAGAATACTAAAACTTGATGGAAACTCTACAAATTTGGTTTACTGGAATCCAATTGACCTTCAGAATACAGATAGCACATGATTTATACTAAAGAGTGGACCCCATATAAAATAAACACTTGCAAAAATGGTACAGTTGCATTCTTTCATATTCCACTCCAAATATAATTTTTTGGGGGGTTTCACAGTACATTTTATGTTATGGTCAATGGCATCATGAAAAAGGACATCTTGTCCTGCAAAAAACAAGCCCTCATATGGCTATGTAGACAGAAAAATAAAAAAAGTTATGGCTCCTGTCAAACTGAGAGTAAAAAAACGAAAATGAAATATCCGAAAATAGCTTGCGACCTGAAAGGGTCAAAGAGCAACTCTACCTGTAACAGCTGTCCACTTCCCCCAAAGGACACAGCCAGAGCTTGCCAGAGGGAGTGGGTAGCATATTGGATTCGGTACGAATTTCCACATTGCTCTTTTCAGCAACTCACATGTGCAGGAATAAGTCTGACTGCCCTCTCCCGACACTTTAGTCACCCTCCAAGAGGACCAAGACCTCCTTGGTCCACTTTGCTAGATATTTTTTCTGCTAGTATACATATTGTAATTTTTTGTTATGGGGTTGTTCGCTTTAGACAAACCCTTCATGCTGTAACAATTCTGCAATGATAAACTGATCACAAGTTGTCATGCTATAGTGATCCCCAGTGAACGACTGTAAGCTGATCCCTGCAGCACCATCACTTAACTGATGCATTACACAAAACCTGTAAAAATCAATAGGCTGTCCATATATAATGGAGACATGTCCTGTCTTTTAGAGAGAGACATGCTCTTTGTAGCTACTCTTTAATTAATCAATAAAGGTCTTGAATGGGACAATCCCCCTCTATTATCTCAGAATTGCCTAACAGGGTATTCAAAAAATATATTGTTAAATCAGTTAACCTCTTTAACTACTTGTAGACCATTGAGAGTCTTAAAAATTCTGGATAGTCCACATATGACTCTACAAGGATGTTCCTGAATGTCCTTGAAACGTTAGTAGCTGCCTTCCCAATTGCTGTATATTTGGTATTTGAGCACTATATGTACAGCTCAAATGGGAGTCTTCAGGCTTCTTGCTTCCATCCGCAGCAATCAAGTGATCGCCAGGGGCCCGGGGAACTTTGGGGAGTTCTGGAAACTTAAAATCCCCCCGAAAAATTCCTTGCACCAAACCCCCCTTTACTTTTGTGATTTAGAAAAAACAGAAACCTTTTTTTCTAAATTTGTTCTGGATATTCTAAAAAAAAAAAAATAATAATTCTAATGTAAAAAAAAATAAAATAAAAATAAAAAACCCCATGGAAATTTCAAAAAGGAAACCTATATGAGAAAGGGGTTTTTGTTTTTTAAAACATAAAAAAAAATACTGAAGCTTGGGACATCAAAATTTTTAAAATTTTAAAAAACGAAAGGGATAGGTGGGAAACTTAAAAAAGGCCCCAATTTTCATTTAAAATTAACCCAAAAAATCTGGCACACTAAAAAGGGCTAAATAAAACCCCAAGGTATAAAAAAAACCTGGGACCCTTTAGTTTACAGTATTTGGAAACAAAGATTTGGGAATTTAAAACCCCCCTCCCAAAAAGTCAAGGGGACCCAGAACAGGTGAGTCCCTTCCCCTAAATTGTTTCCCCACTAGGCGTCCCAAACCAGACTGCAAATTTTAAGGGGGTTTGGTTTTGGAAACCCAAAAACTGGGTCACCTGCAATGGGTTTAAAAAAAGGCCCGCCTGAGCAGCAAACCAATGAGGGTTCCAACTCAAATTTAAAAACAAAAACATACTGAACGTGCACATCTAAAAAAATATTCAAAAAAAGTAAGCAAAGGTGCACATAAAAAAGGGGAATAGCAAAAATTAACAAAAATCAGTGGAACATTTAAAGGGGCTAAAAAAAAACAATTTAAATTTTGCCCAGTCTGAATGGGGGAAAACCCGTGGAAAACTTTTTTTATTCTGAATCTCTGTTGTCCCCAAATTTATTTCAGCAAACCATGCTTTTAAATTTTTTGGAGCAGAATGGTTTTCCCTCAAGGGTCTTTTCTTTTTTTTTTTTTCCTTTAAGCAGAGTAAATGTCCAAAAAGGGAAACCTCCCCATCATGCCCCCGCCCCCGGAGGGTCATGATGAAAAAAGGAATTAAAAAAACAAACCAGGACAAAGGGAAAGACAGGAACAAAACAAAGACAATTTCATATCCCGGAAAATGCCAATCAAGCCATGAGGGGCCCACAATACCGAAGCGAGAAGCAGAGGAATTAACCCCAAAAGGGCAAGCCAAAGTCGGGTTTCCCGAAAGATCTGGGGGAAACAACCCTACCAGGACACAGAACAAACACGGGGAAAAAACGAAAGAAAAAAGGGTTTAAATTTCCCCCGCCCCCAGGGCCCAAATTTTTGCACCCCCAAAGGGTTAACTCATATTCCCCTACTGATGTGTTCCCCAAAAAAGTCAAATATATGGAAAAGACAATATTGTTAAAAACAAAAAAACTGAAATTAAAAAAAAGCATCTTAAAAAAGGGCCGGGTTTTCTTTGCTTTTTCAAAAAATAAAAGTTTTTAAAAGTTTTTTTTAAAGTGGGCCCCAATTAATTTTTGCTTCAAGACTTGCTGTTTATGTAAAAAAATTTTATTTTTTCAAATGGGGTACATGTTTACTGCGTTGCTCGAATATGCCCTTTTTTAAACCGACCCCAAACTTGTGAAAAAAATGTGGTTTTCGACGTCTCCCAAAACAAAAAATTTTTTTTTTTAAACCCCAACGCCCCCAACCTAAACCATTTAAATGAAAAACCTTCCTAAATTGGGATTATAGGTTGTTTTTAAAAAAATTTAGGGGGGCCCGATTTAACCCCCCTTCGGGGACACAACGCTTCCCCACTTTCCCCCTTAGGGGACTTTTAAAAAAGCCAAAATTGTGGGCAGTTTCAGTAAATTTTGGGCCCTAATACGCTGGGGGTTTTGGGGGTCCGGGACTCCCAAAGCAGGGGGGGCCGGCCCCGCCCGCCGACCCCAAATTTTTTAGTTACATAGTTTTTTAAAATTTTTTACGGTTTTTAAAAAAGCACGTGTCCTTTAATTCAAAACCCCCGGGGGGGGAAAATGTGGGTTTAGGGTGAAAAGGGCAAAGGACTTTTTAAGCCCAAGCCCTCCCACTGGTTAATCTTGGAACCACAAGTCAAGAACCAAATCCGCTTCCAGGGGGAGAAACCCTATCTCCGACCCCAGAGCCTTTAAACCCGGGGGATCCAGAATTTTTTAAAAAATCTACGTAGCATTAATATTCTTTAGTTCCCCGGTAGGTATCAAGCCTTTCTTGAAAACTTTACAAAAACCTGCGGGGGCCCTTTTCCCTTTGGGGGGCTATTTTCCCCGATTCCATTCATAAAAGTGAAAAACGTCTTCCCTCTGGAGATTGAATCCTTTTTTCTCTAGTCCGAAGGGAAATGTCCCCTTTTCCCTTTTGAAGGGGGTTTACTTGAAAAATTTTTTTCCCCAAAACCCCTTTTTGTTTGGGGGGCCCCTTTAAAAAATTTATATAAATTTTAAACTTTCCCCCCCCCGAAGCCGTCCTTTTTCTCAAGACTAAATAAGTTCAAAAACAAATAACCCTCCCATAACTATGATGCTCCATTCCCCATTTTTTGTTGGTTGCTATCTTTTGTACTCTCTCTACTTTTTCTACTCCCTTACATCCCCTTCTATAAACTGGGGGGCCCCGGAAATGAAACAGGGATATTCTAATAAGGAGGGAACCAAAAGCCCTTACACAGCGCTTAAAAATTTCATCCCCCGTCCAAACGAGTCCATTTCAAAAATTTTAAAACACGCCAAATGTCCCTTTTTTTTCCCTAGAGGCAACTTTATTGAACCCTTCATGTGTTTCGGGAGTTTAAAGATTACAAAATGCCCGATGCTTTCAGAAGCGATTCTCCCCCCTTGGGCATTTGAGCCTTTTAGGGTTATTTCAACCCGGGTCAGGAAACCCTTTTTAAATTTTTCCACATTGGGGCCCCATTACTAAGTTTGGTTGCCCCCAAACACTCATGTGTCCAAGGGCCTTTTCTTGCAATTTATGAGCATCTTCCAAAAAGATTGCACTACCCCCCCATAGCTGGTGTTACCGGCCCAAAAAACGAAACCTTTTAAGAAACCCTTCCCCAAAATTTCCCTTTAAAAAAATACATTAAATAAAAAGGGGGCCCAATACTGACCCCCCCGGGAAACCCCCCCTACACAAAACCGGGGACCATCAGAGTAGGGGGCATTTCCCCCACTCTCTGAGTACGATTCCCCCGCCATATTTAATCCAATTACACACTGTTTCTCTAAAAAAAAATGGTTTTTTTAAATTTTCCCCAACAAAACGGGTTAGCGGGACCCTGTCAAATTTTTTGCAAAGTTTTTAAAAACACAATTTTCCACAGTCCAAAATATCCAGCTACTACTCCCTCTTTAAAAAAAACAGATCAGATTGGGTTTACAGCTTTTTACCTTAGTTAAAAACCCTGCTGGGAATCACTTAAAAATATTGTATTTTTTAAACAAACCCCTGTAAATTTGTCCCCTTATGAGCCCCTCAAACATTTTTCCCACAAAATTGTTAAACTTACTGGGTCTATAATTAATTGGGGAAAATTTTGGGAAACCCTTTTTTTGAAAGATGGGGAAATACATTTCCTTTGGGGGCCAGTCTCCTGGGACTTTACCCTTGCCGGGAATCTTAAAAACATGGACAGGGGGACCCCCGATAACCCCAAATAGCTCTTTAAAAATCTTTGGGGGGGGAAAAACCCTTTAGGGCCCCGGAGTCTTTTTTAAAATTTCAGTTTATTTAAACCTTTTGGCCCCTTTTTTACTTTTTTCCCCACGAGCCAATTAAAATTTTAAACCCAAAAAAATGATGTAAATTTAAAAGTACGGGGACACCTACCTCTTGCACTTGGGGCCCCCCCCCATCAAAATTTTATCTCATTGATAGTATATAAATGGCTTTTAGAAACCCATTTTTTTACACTCTACCTTTTCTTTGGGGTCACCATTTACCACTCCCCCCCTCACAGATTTTTGAGGGTCCCCTTTTTGTCTGACTTTGGCTTTCTGGCTTTTTAAATTCTTTTAAAAAATTTTCTTGGGGGTTTGTCCCTTTTCCCGTTTCCCCTTTTTAAATTTCCTTTCAAAATTTTGGAAAATTTTTTTTCCTTTTATTTTACTTTTTTACAGATTTTTCAAAGGTGAAAGCCCCAAACCCCCCCTTTTCCCATATTTTTAAATTGGGCCCCCTTTTTTATTTTTATTCCCCCTTTTTCAGATGGTATAAAACCCTGGTTTGGGGTTTTTGTTTTTGTCTCCTGTACTTGTTACCCATAGGAAAAATTTTGCAATTTTAAAATTTCCCCCAAAGGAAATTTAAAAGCTCCCCATTTTGGGCTTCTATATCAATTTGCTAATAGTGCTCCCATGTTAGGTCCGGAATTTTCGTCCCTCAATAAAAGGGAAAATTTGGCCCCCTTTTTAAAATTTTTTAAAAGTTTTTTGGGCCCCCGCTCGTTTTTTTTTTTTTTCCAGTTTTGGTTTAAATTTAAATTTTTTTGTTCTTGTTACCAAATTTTCAGAAAACCCGGGACCTCTCTGTCAAGTTTTGCTTTGTTAAAAATTAACCCCGATCCCAAAATCCTTTTCCAAAATGGGTTCCTCCAAAAAAACGCCCCCAAAAAAAATTATCCTCTAACAGATTAAAGGAACTTTCTTCCCCTTTTTCCGTTGTAGCCCGAAACCCTTTACCCCAGGGCAAGGGCCCGGGAAATTAAAGTCACCCACTAATTTTTCAACCCTATGCCCGGCTGCCCGGAAACCCCCTTTTAATTTTGCATCTCCCCAGTGAGTTGGGGGGTCATAGATTACACCAAAAAATAATATTTTCTGCATTAAACCCCCCTTTTATTTCCCAACCCCCAAAAAGTTTCCACAAAAACATTTAGTAACCCACCCCATTTTTCCTCTTTCGATTTGCCCTTTATTTTCACTCCCCTTTTTTCCCGGGCACCTCCCCTCCCCCCCTTTTTCCTCTGTCTTTTCCCAAATTTTTAAAAAAAAACCTTTTAAGGGTTACTCCCCCCAATCAAGTGAAAGGAGTTCAACCATTTTCAGCCAAATACCTTTCCACATTTAATCGCCCTCTACAAAATAGCACCTCAAGTTCCCCCCCTTTTTTTGGGTTTTTAAAACCTTTTTGCACTTTGGGAAATAGACATTTTAAATTCCCTTTCCCGACTTTCGTTTTCCTTTAACCG
>JAODAL010082223.1:0-11646 GCA_025379985.1 Phyllomedusa bahiana
GTCGCAGCAGGGGTCACTGGGTTTGAGGCCACAACTGCCGCTGTCATCACGGCCGTGTGTTGTTCAGCAACCCAAGGGTTCTTGATGGTTGACTAGGTCATCCTCTTCCTCCCAGATGACATCTGACAACCCCAGCCAAGAGTCGGTGGGAACCTCAGACACAACCATTAGTTGGCATGGCCCGGGAGCGGGTCAGCGGCCCTCACCTGTCCTCAGCCCGCCTCTGTCCCATCCGGTTTCCCTCAGCCAGAGATCTACTATGTGGTCTGGCTCAGCGCCACTATAATAGCGAGGATGAACAATTTGAGGAGGGCAGTCAGCAGCTACTTGGCAGCGAAGAAATGGGGCCAATATCGCCTGCTTCTTGCAGTAGGCGGCAAAGTATAGATGTGGAGAGTGGCATGGGAGGTGTCAGCCTCGGCATACCAAGACCGGTGATGAGGACAGCAGTGACGATGAAACACAAATAGATGATGATGTAGCCGACCGCACTTGGGAGCCGGGTGAGGCAAGGGCTTCATCATCGTCAGGAGAAGAGGGCGTCAGCTTGCGCGTCAGGCAGCAGCGCAGCCAGCAAGTGGGTCGTGTGGCCGTGAGTCAGCAGGATAGCAGCAGTGTGAGGTCGGGAGCCAAGCGGCCACGGGTAAAAAACCCGCTTCGCAGGTCCAAGAAAGTAGCAGCACAGGGGCTCAGCGAGGCAGCGGCGGCAGTAGTCACTCAGTGCGGAGCGTTGGCGGTAAAATCCGATACTCGGCGTGTGGCAGTTCTTTTCTAAGACACCGGAGGAGCCGAATATGGATATATGTAGAATCTGTGGGCAGAAAGTGAAGCGTGGCCAGGGAGCTAACGTTGGCACCACGGCCCTGCGTCAACACATGCAGCGTCACCATCCGGTGGCCTGGGAGAAACGTGGCTCAGATGTGGGGTCCATCCTGCCGCCGCAGCAACAGCAGCAGCAGCAGCGCCCAGTGGCATGCATGCCATTGCAGCCAGTCAAGGCTCCACCACCTCTGCAGAAGGGAGCTGTTTCTCTTTGACATCATCTCCCGGTCCAGATGCTCCTGCTCCTCGCTACTCATGGCGCCAGCAGTCGTTCAGCGAGGCGATTGCAAAGAGACAACAGTATGCGCCCAACCATCCTAAGGTGCAGCAGCTGACCGTGCTCCTGTCCAAGTTGTTGGTACTGCAGTCCCTCCCTTTCCAAATGGTGGACTCTGCACCGTTCAGAGAACTAATGGCTTGTGCCGAGCCGAGATGGAGAGTTCCAAGCCGTAATTTCTTTTCCAAAAAGGCAGTACCAGCACTTCATAAATATGTAGAACAGAAGGTGGGTCAGTCCTTGAGCTTATCGGTTTGTTCCAAGGTGCACGGCAGCGCGGACGTCTGGAGCTGTAACTACGGTCAGGGCCAGTACATGTCCTTTACGCCCACTGGGTGAATGTGCTTCCAGCCCAGGCACACCAACAACTTGGACAGGAGACGCCGCTTTCTCCTCCACGTTGTCAAACTGCTGCACCTGCGCCAATGTCCGCCTCCTCCTCCTCCACCACCACCACCATCTCAGCCTCCACAAGTACTGCTCCATCATACCACATGTGTAGGGCACAGCGGTGTCACGCAGTTCTACACCTGCTTGCCTCGGCGAACGAAGTCACACAGGGGAGGAACTGCTCCGCGTCATGCAGCAAGAAATCGATGTGTGCTTTTCCGCGCCCAACTGCAAATCGGAACATGGTGACGGACAATTGGGAGGAACATGGTGTCTGCCTGCACCGAGGAGGATGCCCATGCGCCCTGCAGGCGCACGTGTTCAATCTTGTTGTGAAAAGGTTTCCTGAAGTCTTCCACCGATCTTCAGGAACATTTGAAAATGGCCCAGGAAACTGTGCATGCACTTATCCAATCGTAACAAAGCCAGGAACAAACACAAACCCTCATCGAGTTGCAGGGGCAGAACGGCCTCCCCAAGCACACTCTGAATGCATGGTTCCAACCCCGCTGGAATTTCAGCTGCACATGTTGGGACCGACCTGTATGAACAGAGAAAGGCCATTAAAAACGATTTTTTTGAATGATCCATGCAGACCAGAAGTACTCCCCTATGTAACTTGATGTCAGCCAGTGCACTCATGCGAGTACACCTGCCGTTGTTTGAGGCCATTCTAGGAGGCGACTTTATTTGTCAGTCGCCAACTACGGGATGAATAACATCATTCCACTGCTTCATGTCCTGGCACAGCTATGCTGAAAAATCTGTCTGGTGCATGTGAATGGAGAACTTGGCGACTACTCTCGTGCCACATGAGTCCGGTGTGGGACTGAAATGGAGAGGAGGAGGAGGAGGACATTGGAGCAGAACATTTCTGGGAAATGAGTTGATTTTCTAACCCAGGTGACAAGAGAGGAGGAGCAGGAGCAACTGAGGAGGTGGATGGAGATGAAGGAAACGAGGCAGATGACCCCAAAGCACGTGGCAGTAAACAGTGGAAATGGAAGGCAGGGAGATCACCTCGGAGTCACTTGTGCGATGGGGCCTGCAGCATGCTTATTTGCCTGCTAGTGACAGCCGAATAGTCACATCCGGCATAGGGATGACTTCTTGGCTCTCCACCCTATTGTG
The DNA here is from genome assembly GCA_025379985.1 of Phyllomedusa bahiana. Classification (NCBI taxonomy): domain Eukaryota; kingdom Metazoa; phylum Chordata; class Amphibia; order Anura; family Hylidae; genus Phyllomedusa; species Phyllomedusa bahiana. The sequence continues at coordinate 2,621 of JAODAL010082223.1, forward strand.
ACCCACGCTACCAAGGTCCATAAATGGAGCCTTTTTCCCAGCTATTGAGAGGGGGACAAACTCAAATACTATAGGGAAAATCACTCCGTAATCAGTTGGCTGCTAGCCTATGTGCGCTTCGTCGGCTTCGTCCCTCCTCTGACAGGTCTGCCGGGGGTTCCTCACGCTCACGTACTCTGCGCGGCAGTGGGGGAAGGTGGGGGGGTAGGAGCAGTACCAGTTCCATCAAGTAGTAACCTAAAGTCGGAGTCACTGATAGGAGCAGCTTCCTTCACCCCGCCTAGTGATGAGAACAAGTCCCGCCAGCAGCAGCAGCAGCAGCAGGTACCTGGAGCAAGTCCCTGAACCAACAGGTTTGTGGGCCCTACTTGGACAGCACTCCTAGCCACCTCAGTTAGATGATCCGCTGGACTACTGGGCAGCCAAACCTGGATATGTGGCCCGCAACTACCTTGCCGATTTGCAGTGGATAAGCTGTCCCTGCCCGGCAGTAGTGGGCATAGAGCGGGTGTTCAGTGCGGCGTGCCATCGTTACCCCAAGGAGAACCCGCTTGTCCACGGGGAAATGTGGAACGACTGACCTTTGTCAAGATGAACAGAGCGTGGATTGGCCAGCGCGAGTTCCACACACCGAATGCCCTTTAGCGTCAGTCTGGGTTCAAACTACCTGCCTCAGCCACTATCTAATGCCGCCACCCGCCTGATGCCACACATCTGCGACAGTTTTCTCTCCATCTGCCTACCACCATCTTTTCCAGGACTGGTATTCCCACCCACCTCCACACTCTGTCATTGTGCTACTGTCTGACCTCATTGCTGCTTCTGTGGCTACCCTACTCAGCTCTGCTGACATGTCCTCCACACTGTGTCATTGTGGCCACTCGCCTGACCGTCGGCGGAGGTGCTGCGGGCCGGGGAGAGGGGGGGTGGGGGGGGGTGGGGGGGGGGGGGGGCCGGGGGTGACGCTCGCGTCTGGCAGTGGGGGGGGTCAGGTTGTGCCACTCTGTGGCTTCTCCTGTTTTTTGACCACCGTCCAGGAATGGTCATTGTGCCACTGCCTGATCTCATGCTGCCTGCTGTCCGTGACCTCCCACACGATCATTGTGCCACTCTGTGGCCTAATACGGTTTTGCAGCCTCCAGAATGTCATGGTGCCACTGCCCTGATCTCATGCTGTCTGCTTGTGCGTGACCTCGCACACGTAGCATTGTGCCACTCTGTGGCCCTAATACTGTTTTTGGGCGCGCCGCCTCCAGAATGTCCCATTGTGCCACTGACTGCTGACCTCATACTGCTGCCGCCTTGAACTCACACTGTGAGATGTGCCACTCAGTGGCCTAATACTGTTTTGCCCGCCTCCGAATTCATTGTGCCACTGCCGATCTCATGCTGCTGCTGTCGTGACCTCCACATGTTATCATTGTTCCATTCTGTGGCCTAATACTGTTTTTGTTGCCGCCTCCAGAATGTTCATTGTGCCACTGCCTGATCTCATGCTGCTGCTCTTCGTGACCTCCACACTGTACAATTGAGCCACTGAACACTGTGGGCCTAATACTGTTTGCCTCCTCCAGAAATGTCATGAGTAGTGCGCACTGCCCTGATCTCATGCTGCTGCTGCCGTGACCTCCACACTGTGGTGATCTGTGCCATTCTGTGGCCTTTCCTCCTGTTTTCCACCAGCTCCAGAATGTCATGTGCCACTGCCTGACCTCAAACTAGCTGCCCGGCCGGACCTCCGAATCTGTCATTGTGCCACCTGTGGCTTCCTCGTGATTTGCCACCCTCCAGAATGTCATTTTGTCCCACAGCCCCACACTGTGCCAAAGTGAGCACACGCCCACGCCGACGCGCACCGAGATCACCGAGGTCACACGTAAAGGATGCCTTCTCTCTATCTCTCTCTATCTAACATATAGACAACTTTTCTTTATCTCCAGCTGTATCGCCTCTGGACACAACTTTATTCAACGCACTCTCCCTCTGCAGTCTGCTTTCACAGGTCCAAAGTTTTTGGCCGCACTAAAGGTCTGGCCCCAGGCTATAGTCGAGAGATTTTCCACATCTACAGTATCTAACGAGTCTAAGACACCTCGTGAACCCGTGCAGTTTCATCTCACCCTTAGGCCTGTGATGATCACTCTCACACACACACACACACATTATAAACAGAAGCGAACACACACAACTCTCGCCCTCTGACTAATATAAGGGGCATGGATATCCACACACACATTCGTCACCAGTCAGCCCAGCAAACAAAGCGCGCTAGTCTAAGCTAACACAAGCCCAGATTCACAGTGCGAAGTTAATTGGAACGAAATACAAATTTTTCGGGAAAATCGGCGAAAGTGACCGAATCAATCAAATTTTTGAAAAATTCGCACCATCTCAGTTATAAAGAATGAATACAGCAATGTGGTTAGTGATGGGCGAATTATTCGAAAATTCGATTCGGTCACTTTCGCCGAATTTCCCGACAAAATTCGTTTTCGTTCACACCCGAATTCCAAACTCTCACCCTCCCGATAGCGATCACATGCACACCCCTCCGAGCTCCCTCTCTCCAAACAAACGACAAGAACATACACAACTCACACATACATCTCCCAACGACGCGACTAGCATCCCCCACAGCCGTTAGGCCCATCGCACTCTCACTAAATATGCAGACAGGGGATCTTGGTTTTGGTCTTCATACAATGCGTTCGTGTTCTTTAGTCATATGACCATGCAGATGACTTGCCGCCGCACTTAGAATCGCTTCACTATAAAATTCCCTGGCCATTAGCGACGCGAGCGCCCAACACACATGACCACAAAACTCAACAAGCCGGCGAATCGTAGCTGATAAAGTCATGCCAGCGAAAGCTGGAACATAAACACAACCAAGCGCGTGAGACAGCGCGCTCAGGCGTGACGCAACCATTAGTGAGCCAGAGTGCTGGACGGTGACCGGCCGGGCAGCCACAGCACGCCAATGAGGATCAGGCAGTGGCACAATGACATTCTGGAGTCGGCACAAAACACGAGGAGAAGCCACAGATGGCACAATCACACAGTGTGCGACAGTCACGGAGAGCAGCAGCATCAGATGAGATCAGGCAGATGGCCACAATGACATTCTGGAGGCGGCCAAAACAGTATAAGGCCACAGAGTGGCACAATGATACAGTGTGGAAGGTCGAAGAAAGCAGCAGCATGAGATCAGGCAGTGGCACAAAAATGCATTCTGGAGGCGGCAAATCAGTATTAGGCCACAGAGTGGCTACAAATCACACAGTGGTTTGGAGGAGTCACGGCGCAGCAGCAGTATGAGATAAAATAAAAAACACAGGCCAGTGGCACAATGACATTCTGGAGGCGGCAAAAAACAGTATAAGGCCACAGAGCTGGCTACATTCGACACATGTGGAGAGGTTCACGGGGCGGCAGCAGTGTGAGGTCAGGCAGTGGCACAAATGACATTCTGGAGTCGAGCAAAACAGTATTAGGCCACAGAGTGTGGCACAATGAAACAGTGTGGAGGTCACGGACAGCAGAGCATTGAGATCATGCAGTGGCGCAGCAAGACATATCTCGGAGGCGGCAACACAACAGTATTAGGCCCACATGAGTGGCACAAATCACACAGTGGTGGAGGTCACGGCGGCAGCAGTATGAGAATCAAGCAGTGCACAAAGGAACCCTTCTGGAGGCGCACAACCACAAACAGTATCTTCTACCTGGCCACAGAGTGGCACAATGATACAAGTGTGGAGGTCACTACAGCCAGCAGCATGAGATCAGGCAGTGGCACAATGACATCTGGAAAGAGCGGAGCAAAACAGATTATGCCCCAGAGTGGGCACAATCACGACAGTGTGGAGAGCGACAGGCGGCAGCAGTATGCAAGATCAGGCAGATGTCTCTGCTCAATGACATTCTGGAGGCGTGCTAAACTTATTCAAGCCACGATGGCACAATCACACAGTGTGGAGGTCACGGCGGGCTGCAGTAATGAGATCAGCAGTGGCAAACAATGACATTCTGGAGGCGGCAAAACAGTATAGGCCACAGAGTGGCCAATCACAGCAGTTGGAAGGATGGTCCACACGACAGCACAGCATGAGATCAGGCAGTGGCACAATGACATTCTGGAGGCTGCAAAACAGTATTAGGCCACAGAGTGGCACAATGATACAAGTGTGGATGTCAGGACAGCAGCGAGATGTAATCAGGCGTGGCACAATGATATTCAGGAGGGGCAAAACAGGAGGAAAGCCACAGAGTCGCACAATGACTGAGAGCGGAGTTCACGGTGTCTGCAGCATGAGGGTCAGCAGTGGCACAATGACACAGTGTGGAGGACATGCAGCACCACAGCAGCAGCATGAGTCAGACAGTTGCAAAATTGACACAGTGTGGATGTCACGGCAAACAAGCAACAGCATGCACAGCTTGAGGTCATAGAGTGGCACAATGACAGAGAGTATGAGGTGGGTGGCAATACCAGTCCCTGGTAAAGAATGGTGGTAGGCAGATGGAGAAACTGTCAGCATGATGTTGGCCATCAGCGGGTGGGCGGCATTAGAATAGTGGCTGAGGCAAGGTAATTTGAACCCAGACTGACTGCCTAAGGCATTGTGGGTTGAAAATCCTGGCACGATCAGCCGCCTGATTTCATCTTGACAAAGGTCCAGTTGTTTCCACATTTCCCGTGAACAAGTGGGTTCTCCTTGGGTAACGATGGCCACGCCGCATCTGAACACGCCCTCTGATGCCACACTAATGGCCGGGCAGGACAAGCTTCTCCACTGCAAGCAAACTCAGGAAAGTGCGGCCACACATCCATTTGGCTTTGGGCCCAGTAGTCCAGCTATCTCTAACTGAGGCGGCAGATGCTAGTCCAAGTAGGCCACCACCTGTTGGTTCAGGGTCTGCTCCAGGTCCTGCTGTGCTGCTGCTGGCGACTTCATTGCCCCCTCCTCACTAGGTGGGTCAAGGAAGCGCTATCAGTGACTCCAGACTTAGGTTGCTGCTGATTGGAGCTGGTACTGCTCCACCCCCCCCACCTTCCCCCGGCAGCCGCCGGCAGTAGTACGTTAGCGCTGAAGAACCACCCGTTCATACCTTCAGAGGAGGGACGAAGCCCCGCACATATGCATCGCCCAACTGACCTACGGAGGATTTCCCTATAGTATTTGAGTTAGTCCTCCCTCTCAATAGCTGGGAAAAAAGGCACCAATTTGACCGGTAGCAAGTCCCAATAGGTGTGAGAGCCAGAAGTCATCCCTCTGCCGGATGCCTGACTATATCGGCTGTCACTAGCCAGAGAAATCATCATTCTGCAGCCATTGCACAAGAGACACCGAGGGGCTTCCCCTGCCTCATCTCCACTGTATACTGCCACGGTTGCTTGCGGGTCTCTGCCTCGGTCCTTCTCCATCTCCATCTACCTCCTCCAGCTGCTCCTGCTCCTCCCCCTTGTCACCTGGGTAGAAAATCCACTTCATTTTCACCAGACAGATGCTTCTGCTCCAATGTGTCCTCCTCCTCCCTCCTCCTCCTCCTCCATTTCAGCTCCCCACTGAACTACACCATGTGGCCGGAAGATTGTAGTCGCACGTCTCCAGTCCCCTGCCCAACAGATTTTTCAGCAATCTGTTCCAGGACATGAAGCAGTGGAAATGACGTTATTATCCTAGTCCTGGCGACTGGACAATAACGTCTCCTCCCTCGAATGGCTCACAAACTGCAGGTGTCACACGCAATGAGCTGCAACTGCTGACATCAAAGTTACACAGGGGAGTACTTCTGTCTGCCTGGATCATCAAAAAATCGTTAAAGCCTTTCTCTGTTCATAGTACAGAGACCGGTCCAACATGTGCAGGCTTGAATTCCAAACGGGTGGAAACATCGCATATCAGATTGTGTTGGGGGAGGCCGTTCTGCGCGCAACTCGAGAGGGTGTTACTGGCTTTGTAGGAATGGAATGAAGTGCATGCCACAGTTTCCCTGGCCATTTTCAGAATCTTCTGAAATCGTGTGGAAGACTTAAGAAAACCTTTTCACAACCAGATTGAACACGTGCGCCATGCAGGGCGGCATGGACCATCCCTCACTCATTGCTAGCGCGGACCAATGTTCCTCCCATTGTCCCGTCACCATGGTTCCGATTTGCAGTTGGCCGGAGAAAGCCACACACGATTTCTGCAAAGACGCGTAGCATTACCTCCCCTGTGTGACTTCGTTCGCAGCGAGCAAGCCAGTGTAGAAATGCGTGACACCGCTGTGCCCTACACATGAGGGTATGATGGAGCAGTACTTGTGGAGTGAGTGGTGGTGGTGTGAGGAGAAGGAGGCGGACATTGGCGCAGGAGACGCAGTTTGACAATGTGGAGGAGAAAGCGCCGTCTCCTGTCCAAGTTATTGGTGTGCCTGGGCCGGAAGCATATTCACCCAGTGGGCCATAAAGGACAAGTACTGGCCCTGACCGTAGTTACAGCTCCAGACGTCTGTGCTGCCGTGCACCTTGGAACAAACCGATAAGCCACATGACTGGCTCACTTCTGTTCAACATATTTATGAAGTGTGGTACTGCCTTTTTTGCAAAGAAATTAGGGCTTGGAACCTCTTCCATCCTCGTCTCGCACAAGCCATTAGTTCCTGAACGGTGCAGAGTCCAACATTTGGAAAGGGAGGGACTGCAACAACAAACAACTTGGACAGGAGTACGGTCAGCTGCTACACTAGCCACTTGGATGGTTGGGCGCATACTGTTGTTCGGTCCCAATTTGCCAAAAAATTCGCTTTCCACACTGAACGACTGCTGGCGCCAGGAGTAGCTAGAGCAGGAGCTATCTGGACGGGAGATATTTCAAAGGAGAAACAGCTCCCTCTGCAGAGGTGGTGGATCCTTGACTGGCTGCAATGGCATGCGTACCATGGGCTTTGCTGCTGTTGCTGCGGCGGCAGGGGATGGACCACCACATCAGAGCTTGGTTTCTCCCAGCCACCTGATGGTGACGCTCGCATGTGTTGAACGCAGGGCCGTGGTGCAACGTTAGCTCCCTGGCCACGCTTCACTTTCTGCTTACAATTCTACATATACCCATATTCCGCCCAGGGGGGGGGGGCCGGTGTCTAAAAGCAAGAGAACTGCACACCGCCGAGTATCGGATTTTACCGCAATGCTCCGCACTTAGTGACTACTGCCCGGCCGCTGCCTCGCTGAGCCCCTGTGCTGCAACTTCATGGACCTCAGCGAACGGACGGAACATCTTAAAACTATTCTATACCCCGTGGCTTGCTTGCGCTCCGACCTCACAATGCTGGCTATCCTGCTGACTTCACGGCCCACAGTTACCACTTGCTGGCTGCGCCGCTGTGCCTTACGCGCCAAGCTGACAGTCCCTATTCGCCTGACGATGATTAAGCCTTGCCTCTCCCGGCTCCCAAGTGCGGTCGTCACATCATCATCTATTTGAGTGGTTTCATCTCACTGTGCATGTCCACATCACCGGTCCTTGGTATGCAGATGCTGACCCCTCACAACAGACTCCCATTCCACTTCAACATCTATACTTTGCCGCCTACTGCAAGAAGCAGGGGATATTGGCCCCATTTCCTCGCTGCCAAGTAGCTGCTGACTGTCCTCAAATTGTTCATCCTCGCTATATAGTGGTGCTGAGCCCAGACCACATAGTAGATCTCTGGCTGAGGGAACTGGATGGGACAGAGGCAGGTTGAGGACAGGTGAGGGCCGCTGACCCGCTCCGGGCCATGCCAACTAAGGGTTGTGTCTGACGTTCCCACTGACTCTTGGCTGGGGTTGTCAGATGTCATCTGGGAGGAAGTGGATGACATAGTCAACCAATCAAGAACCCTTGGGTTGCTGAACAACACACGGCCGCTAGATGACAGTGGCAGTTCTGGCCTCACCGAGTGACCCCTGCTGCGATGTCCCCTGCTAGCTGCGACCTGGGCCTGTTTCCAGGAATGTTTGTGCCACTGCCACATCGCAGGTGCAGAGCCTGCCACCTATCTGTCTGACATACTGTTTGTTCTAAAATGTACAGACATTGTTTGATGAAGATATCTGTATATGATAAATATACACCCTGTATTTGACTCCAAATGAACCCAGTAACAAGCTTGGGTAACCCTTGGATATAAATTGCGCTCCACAAATGGCCAGGAAAAATTGACTTGTATGTGCCGTTTAAAAACTCTGTGTATTTTACTGAATGTAAAGGCTTAATTAACCTTCGGATATGAATTATGCTACAGAATTTCTTCTGTGGCGGTGAAAAAGAAAGTTTCTTTTACTGAGTGCAACTGCAGAAAAATACTTAGTTAACCCTTGGATGTAAATTGCGCCAAAGAATTGAGCCACCACAAACTACTAGCTTTGTAGCGTGTTACAATGCGGTGTTTTTTACGCCACACAACAAGAGATAAAATTGTAATTAACCTTTGCTTGTGAATTAGGCTACAGGAACAATGTATATATTTTGGCGGTGAAAATGACGGTTTCTTGGAGTCACCACAGCTGAATAACAACGCTTAATTAACCCCTGGATGTAAATTGCGCCAAAGAATTGAGCCACCACAAACTACTAGCTTTGTAGCGTGTTACAATGCGGTGTTTTTTACGCCACACAACAAGAGATAAAATTGTAATTAACCTTTGCTTGTGAATTAGGCTACAGGAAAAATATATACATTTTTGGCGGTGAAAATGACGGTTTCTTGGAGTCACCACAGCTGAAAAACAACGCTTAATTAACCCCTGGATGTAAATTGCGCCACAGAATTGAGCAGCCAAAAATGAAGTGGTATTTGTATTGTAAAAACGCTGTTTCTTTAAATGAATACAACAGCAACTGGCTTAGATCTCCCTTGGATATTAAATGTGCTGTGAGCAGATAGATTAAATGTATATGCAGCTGCAGTGGGCGCACACAGGGTTTCAGATCCAATACCCAAAAAAATCAAAATAGAACGTTAAGAGAAGCAGTCTGTGAACAACTGGACACCCCACA
>JAODAL010082224.1:0-11646 GCA_025379985.1 Phyllomedusa bahiana
GGGCGCTCCCTTTTGTGGGGCATGCTAGGCTGACACTTTTTAGGGTGAAAGGGTTTAAATGGTGGGCACAATGGGGCTTTTGGGGCGGGTTTTTGTCCCAACCAAAATAAACAGTAAAAGTTAATCCGTTCTGGATTTCGTCCTCAAAGGTGTATTTATTTCTGACACAATCATGGCAGATCCACAAAATCTAAAAACTGTTGAAAAATTTCCCAAGACTTGACTGAGTGGGGAGGGGGGCCCTCTATATGTTGTCTTCTCTAGTTGTTAAAGTCACTTCTGAAACCCCCAAAACTACAATGAAAATAGGCATCTCTTATCTTCTTTCTAGAGCACCGAGCAGGGGACGCCCCAGTCTGATATCTGCCAGTCCCCTGGAACCTGGGAATACTCCTCTAAGATTTTACTGCAGCCCCTGAGAGAATGACAATGTGGCACTTGGACCAGAAAATGTTGTACAAGAAAAGATTAGCCAGTGGCATGTGATAGAATTATTGAAATTACAGGTTTACCCCAGTGAAAAATGTTCGGTTGGGGGAAAATTTTCTGTGCGGGGCCTGCATTTTATCATTGGTTTGGTTAAACGGGAAAATAATCTACAGGGGAAAAGGGGGCCCACGCCCAACCAAGAGTTTTCAGAAAAAATTTAGGGTGCAAGGGGGAAAAGGTTATTTACTTTTTTGCCATAGGCAAACTTAAACTCTTTTCTGTAAAAAACAAAAAGTAACTTTTATTATGCAAACTTTTAAAACCTCTATACACATTTTTTAAAAAACCTGTTTTTTAATTCACCATTTTAACCCTTTTTGCTTCTAAAAGAAGGAATAAACTCCCTTTCTATTTTCAAAGTCTGGGGGAAAAACCCCACCTATTAACAGGAGACCCTTATTTTTCAAATTAGCAAAGTACTAGCTTCAGTAAGGGTTTCCCAAGCCAACTTTTTGGGAAAGCCCGCCCCAAAAAACCATAGACACAGAACAAATAAGGCCCCCTTGTGACCCCCCTGCAGCAGGTGAAACTTGTAGACAGAGGTAGGGAAAACACAATATAAAACGAAATCTGACCTCCCCCGACATGTTTTACCACCGCTAACCTGGTTCATCAGGGGGTTTTGAGGCTTTTTTGGAAATATTTATAGTGGAAAAGGGGACCCCAAATCCCCAAAACTATTAAAACTGAAAAATCCCACTTGCACACCAAAAAAGTTATTAGGAAAAAAAATACTTTTTTTTAAAAAGAAAGGCCCCGGGTCTTAAAACCTTTTGTTACATCAGTATTTAAATTTAATTTTAAAATATTCGCATGTCCAATAAAAGGGGGGGATTTAAAACAGAAAGTTTTGATGTCAGAATTTGGACGTTTCGGCATGTGGCCCTTTTTTAAATGACATCTAAGGGTGATTGGAAAAACAATTTGGATGAAAAGGAAGATAAGTAAATTAAAAGGAAAATAATGGATAAGGCAGTGGAAAGCGCTCACTGCAGGGATAAGATCCTGTGGGTGCCCGGTCGGCAAATGTAAGGCCAGGAGAGTAGAGCAACGGACGAGCACGTCCAGAGTAGTGAGCAGAACGCCGGTCTTGCGAATATTTCTGAATTGAATGCAATACTGATGTAACATAGGTTAAGATCCGGGCCATCTGTTAAATAAAGAGATTTCTTTTCCTAATAACTCTTTTGGTGTGCAGTGGATTTTTCTGAATCACTGGTAAATGATGGCATTATTTCAGGGCATTCCCTTTTTGAACAGGAGCTTTATAAATGACTATGCATTTAGTCACCTCTAGCTGTAAGCACAGCAGTGATCAGGCAAAGTACTTGAATCTCTGAAGTAAAGGAGCTCCAAGCTTTAGAAGTGTTCAGATTTATCAGTCCTCAGTTAGGGCTAGTTCACACGGCTTATTGCCGGCGTAATTGCGGGGACGGATTTCGTCCGCAATTACGCCGGCTGCCGTGCAGCGGGGGCGGGGCGGGGGGCCAGCAGCTCGCCGGTCCCATAGACACTCATTATTCACGGCGCGTACACGCCGTAAATAATGTGCATGTCTCTTTCTCGCCGCCTGTGGAGTCGCCGAGCGGTAAGGAGAGACGGAGTCCATAGTTCTCTATGAGAACTGCTGATTACCGTAATGACAGGGACGAATTTCAGCCGTATTGCAGCGCAAATACGGCGCGCAGTACGGCTGAAATCCGTGCACAAATAAGCCATGGGAACGATACCTTAGGCTGCGTCCACACAACAATTGTAAAATACTGGCTGGATTCTATAACCGAATCCGACGGTATTTTACAATCCGTTCATTTTTTGGCGCAGATTTTGCAGTCGGTTTTTGGATTCGGCTGGCCCAATGACACTGAACATTTGCTGTCGGAAAGAATTTACATATTCCAATTTTTTTTTTTTTTAACACGGTTTTGAAGACCGACTAAACTGCAGACTACAGCTCGGATTTTCTATTGAGGTATATGGAGATGGTTTTACAGTCGGCTTTTGGCACACTTGAAAAAACAAATCGGCTGCAAAAATATCATGGCGTATAGATGGACCCTTTGTTTCCATTCATGTAATACAATGTAATGTAATAAGTACACATTAAAGGGGTTTTGCCACAAAGGCATTTCATGCTTGGTTTGACCTACCTTAGCTTTCAGGGTGTTCAAAAAGATTTGTATGATTTGTTTGAACTGCATATCATGAGACCTAGGACACTTGACATCACCATGCCTTTCCTCACCGTGTGCTCACGGTAGTCAAACAGATGTCTGTTTATGTAAACAGCTGTGAATAGATATAATGTAGCTGAGTGGTTAGCACTTCTGTCTTTCAGCATAGGGGTCCTAGGTTCAAATCCCTGCAGGAACCAAACGTGATTTTTTTTCCCCTCAGTGCTCATGTCTGATTGAGGTTTCTTTTTTCTTTTTATTTATTTGCACTGTTTGACTAATTACTAACTGGAAAAGAGGACAAGAGTAGAATAACAGCACCTGGGGTTGAACACTCACTCAGCAGTCAGTATGTGTGATTACTAAGCAGGGAATAGACTGACCGTAGCTGCCTGAGAGGAAAGGTGATGTCTGAACATGTGCAGCCGGGACTGAGGTGCTCTCGTTATTCTCGTTATCCCTATGGATCACTATGGTGGCAGCTAAAACAAGAATTTTTAATAATGTGTAAGACTCACACTCGTCCAGCCGCCATCTTGGACAGTCTCAGGGGGTTTTCAGCTCTGCGGATCGCCGCTTTGGTAAGCGGAATGGCACAAATTGACTTCAACATAAGGCACTCCAACTTCAGGCTCTTGGTTTAACTGGCCTCAACCAGTTTTATTTGGGCTCAGGATAAACGTACAGCCGTACACAGAAAACGTACAAAACAAACCCTGGCCGTCCAGCCACTAACTAAACATATACTGTATTGCCTCTCTAACCTGTGGTCTGGATCTACCATCCAGCACCACCAGCAATCATGTCACCAGCCTCCACTGGTTCAGACTCCTCCAGCCTCTGGGAGCCAGAGCCTCTTGACAGCTTCTCTGCTGCTCCACTCTGCGGGTAGCAGGCCACGCCCTCCGATCACCTGGAGTGGGAGGCCTTTAATCGGTCTCCAGAGACATACACAAAACCTGACCTGGAATGCGGGGACAGCCACCCATCCAACACTATGGCTGTCCCAAAAAAGCCACCCCATACCTAGCCGCCTAGAAGCTATTCTAGCCACTACCGTAAGTGTCAGTACTATATCATTACTGACACAATCTAGGTGACTTTTCCCCACTGAGACCAGGTCCTCAGTGGCGCATCTGCAGTATGTTTCTAGCTGCACACCCTCTATTGGCAGAAACCTGCGACTATCGGAGGTCGCTCTGCCACAAATGATAAATGGTGAAAATGTTTTTTAATTTGTCAGTTCGGCTATGTGACAAAACTCTTTTAACGTTACCTTCCCATACATAAAAAAATAACTCCCTTCAAGGCTATGAACATCTTTTGGCATAGAAAAGAATTATTTTTACTTATGTTGGTAGTTACCTTGAGTAAAAATAAAAAAAAATAAATAAAAAAAATTGCACTAAGTTTTAGTTTGCAGTCTTACTAACTTTCAGACCCCCTGATATTTATTTTGCAGTCTGCTTCCAATTTTTACAGTTATTCCTCGAAATACAGAATTAATTGGTTCCAGGGCGACCACTGTATGGTGAAATTGTAACTGTGGAAAACTGGTAATTGGTTCCAAGACCCTAAAATGTCAGCAACATAATAGAAAATGGATATTAAAGAAAAAGAAGCTGTTAACTAATCCAGATAACGCAAGTCCTTACATATAACATCAGAAAGAGCTGCTGGAAGCTGGAAATCACTTTCTATGATAAGGACAGGAGCTTCTTTGGGTCATGTACTTCGTAAAAAATGTATAAAAAAAAAAGAAAATGGGGCCCTCATCTGGTGCCCAAATGACCAGCTTATCCTGTTGCATGTAAAGAGCAGTACAGGACATGCAGTACCACACTGTACTGTAGAGAGGAGCTATTAGACCTCCAATCACTGCAAACACTTCACAGAGGTTATACAAGTAAAATGTACATGATCATTGGTTGAATCTTAAAGGGGTTTTGCCAAGAAGTGACTTCCTTACCTCTTTATCTGCTCAGAAGAGACTATACAAAAAAGCACAAAGTCTCACAGGGGGAGAGAGATGGGGCGGGGGAGGTGGAGAAAGGGAGAGGGGGGGCTGATAACACAGCCAGGAAGCAGGGAGCGTGTGCAATGTTCACTGAAATAATTACATTACAACCAGTGGATTCTATATACAAAAGACACAGGGTCATTCACTGCTTTTTCTCCACAGTCCCTTGCCAGCTCCTTCATGTTTCCTGTCATCAGATAAGAAGTGCAGACAACACAAGTGTGGCCAGATCAGCTCCTGTCAGCTGCTGGTCATGTCTAATGTAAACTTTTAAGTAACTAAGGGCATGTAAGGAAGGCTGTAGCTCTCGGAGGCTTCACTTTTTGTAATCACATATATTTAGAAAAGTGATTAAATACCCATTTTGGATTATCCCACGTCAACATTTCATCGTGGCAAAAACCCTTTAAAATCACATCTACCACAGATCGTCGGCATCTGTGACATTTGTATGGTGAGTGTAAATCAAAAATACAAGCCCAAAAAGGAAAAAAAGTTTTTATGGTGAAAATATTGTATCCTGAGGCCACTGTAATACATGATTGGTTAGAAGTCTAGAGTTTGGTATCCCTTGTTACACAACTACAAAACCTAACGTGATTCTCCCTCTGCAAACTGCCTTGAGTGTGCCTTTCTTCCTTTCTACAAGCCTTATCAGCTGCCCTCCTGGGAGGCACTCCTCTTCCCTATTCTCTGATTTGCTGATAAAATTTTATCCCCTCCCCGCTGCATCTTAACATAAGGAAATAGAGGAAAAGACCAAAAGCCCAAAAAAAAAAGTTTTGTGCCAATTGTTTTTCATTGAAAAAAAAACCTTTTTTTGGGTAAGTAACTACCCCCTTCAAACTTAAGAAGAAAACATATTTTCAATTTTTTTAGCACTTTTTTGACTTTTTATTGTACAGTATATTCCTGTGCATTTAGATTTTCTTACATTTTTTTTGCTTTAAACTTCCAGAGATTTCGCAGGATACCACATTTGATTATCCAGTGGTCATGCTTTTCATTTTTTTCTGTGAATATAGTCTTTTTATAAAATTTTTTTTAAATTTTGTTTTTACGTCAGCATTTTATGTGTTTTTTTTCCCCCTCTAGGCTGGTAAGCCTGCCCGTCGGTCCACAGCAGGCTCATATCTTTCCACTGGCCCAGGAAATCATGGAAAGCTGCTATTAAAAGGAGATGTCCGGCATGAGTTTCAGTCACATGCCTCAAGTAGGAGGTCGTCAGGAAATGAACAAAACTTGGTGGTCAGTTTCCCAATGTGTTTTTGTATGTTTCCCAATGAAAGTAAACTTAAAAAGTAAAACATGAAACTGAGAATAGGAAAATGCTTTGCTCATAAAGCAGGAGTATACTGCACAGTGTATGCAATTCATATTATACATTTCTTAGAAGCCAAAGAACTCATGATAAGGCTGTATGGACTATGAACACAACACCCTGTTATAATCAATATATTGACATTGACATCCTGTCATGATTTCCTATGGCAGTGGATACATTTCTTTGCCCAAAAGACGCACATAAGTTTAAGGTGGAAGAAAATAAAATGTTAACTAAATGGTAAATGCTTAAATGTTTACTAGATTAAGTCCCGGTTCACAGCTGTTTTGCAGTTTCCAAAAAAGGCCTTTGTGCCTGCTGCACCTTTTTTGCTGTTTAAATGATGGACACCATGACAGAAACCCATTGGGCACCACTGGGATCCATCATTTAATGGACTGGCACTGCCGTTCGCTTTTTTGTTCCTATGATGTGACAGAAAAAAAAGAAATTACTGCGCAACTGTGAACTGGGCTTAAGTAAATACTATTTCAAGGCGAGGCACTGAAAGAGTTATAACTGTGGGGTTTTGTATGTGTATACTTAGTAATAGGTTACTGTATAGATGTGAATTATAACTGTGACAGGCAGGGTGTTAGGCCCTGTCAACAGCAGAGCCTGGAAGACGTGCGTACATTATTTGGCTTCCAGCTGACACGGTAACCATGGGCACCCCCCAATCACAGAGGTACCAATGGGTGACAGAGTCAGAGTCGCCTAAATGCCGTGGTCGCTATGGACTACGGCATTTAGGGGGGTCACATGACCAGGATCGGAGCTATCTCTGACACCAGCTGCTACAGTGGAAGCCCAACTGTATGTAACAGCCAATTTCTACCGTTTATAATGTAAGCACACTGTATAGCGCAGCATGTAACTGTCTTCCTGCTGCCCTGAGCAGGAAGTAGCACTTTTGCACTACTTAACACATAAAACTTTTAGCTCTGGTTTTAGGGGAAAAAAGTGCATCTTCTAGTGCAAAAAAATACAGTATGTTCTGACAGTTTCTGAGGTCATTTATAATTATTGCGCAACCTCATATTACTGAAAATAATATAGGAAAAGAAGACACACAGACAATAGCTGTACTCCCGATAAAGTTTTATTAGTACAATATTAGTACAAGAAGACAAGACCCCAAACCCTAAAAACACTTAAGGGGGTTTTGCCACCATGTAAAGTCGACGTGGGATGCTTAGAAATCATAAGTTTGGCACTTTCCTAATTGCATGTCATTAAAAAAGTGTAAGGTGCCACAGCTGTAGCCTTTGTTACCTTATCATTGTGTACAGCTGGTTGTCATTGGAGCCGACCTGTTCTAAGCCTCCTGCCTGTCTGGCCGCACTTGCGTGGTTCATTACTCTTCCTCTGAAGCCCTCTCGGGAACAAGCACGTCCTGACACACGGCCTGACATGCGCAGTAGCTCCCCTTCCCCGGCCAGGACAGTCTGTCGGCTCCTCACTTCCCCCCTCCTTTCTGCTCACACAGAATCTTCACGGACTGTGCTTGGGGGAGGTGCTGGCTGTTCTCCAGATTCTCCAGATTCTTAGCCACGCTCCCTTACTCCATGTCTATGCTTTTCTATGTTCTAGTTCCCTGCTCCGTTCCCTTACTCCTTGTCTTCTACGTTTCTCTACATTCTGGGTCTTTGTCCCGCTCCCTGCCTCCCTGCTTTTAATTGTCTAGCTCTCAGATGTGCCGCCTGGAGGGCGGTTTTTTTTAAACTACCCAAGCAGAGAACGCCCCGATCTCAAGACCCAGGGGCAGCGTGTGAGGTAGGGAACAGCCGTCTTGGCAAAACCCCTTTAAAAGCAGCAAAATGCATGTACTGATTCCGGTATGTACAAGCAGAACACCTGCTTAGGAACATATTCTAATTGAAGTAAGTCTAAAATGTATAATGCTGAACCTCATACCAAAAAAATGAGTATATTTGTGTGACAGACAGGAAGTGATAGAGGACAAACCACAGGTTACTGGATACAAGAATATAGCATGATGAGCCCCACATGTATCGCTGCTAATAGTGCAGCTTCATCAGCAGTAGTGAGGGAAGGTGTAAGGGTGCTTTCACACAGCACAGTTTTGGTGCAGTTTTAATTGCGCTCCAATTAAACTGCCTTTATTACCAGCAAGCTTCTTTCAGTTGTCTAAATTGTTCAGAAAGGTGTTTCAAGTAAGTAATCAGTTACTGTGTGTGAAGTCTTGTGGATTACAAACACACTAATTGATGCATCACTTTCCAAACAGTTTAGGTAAGTGAAAAAAAGCTGCTGGTAATAAGAGCACATAATTGGAGCGCAGTTAAAACTGCATCAAAACTGGGCTGTGTGAAAGCTCCCTTAGGTCCAAATTATACAAAAGATAATTAGGGTGCGTACACACGGCAATGGACAAATACCGGTTGGTTTAGCCGACCGGTATTTGTCCGGTTTATGTGCAGTGCACACGACCGCGGGTGTGTGTGTGGTGGGGGGAGGGGAGGGGGCTTTTCTCCGCGATGAGCGGAGAAAAGCCCTCCCACCTCACATTCACAAGCACAGATTCCATCCGAAAACCGGATGGAAGATTATGCTTGCAGAATGCTTTGCGGGCGGCCAGCAGGCGGAAAAACTGGCAGAAAACCCGTGCAGTGGGGACATGCCCTTAGAGGAATAGAAAAACCTGGGGCTGAACTGAAAAGAGGGAGGGAGGAAGGAGACAAAAGGAGACTTGCACCAAGCATACAGGTAGGATTACATACAGACGCCAGAATATATAACAAACCACACCGGACCGGAAGCGGCACAATGCCTGCGCTAGATCATCAGGTTGATGTGAGCACCACAATGATAATGCCAGATCCAACTTCCTAGTTCCCAAATGCACCTGCACAACCTCATATTCATTAATTTCAATGCCTTACTTTTCAATTGAGTGAGGCGATTATCGGGACCAAACGTATCCCAACTTTTAATGGGTGTCATAAATCCTTTTTTCAAGGCACTGATTTTATTCTTTCTTTGTATTAAATTGTAACTTTTCTATAGACTGCAAGTTCTAGTTTAGGTAATAGTGTGTTTCTTTATCTGCAATTTTGCTTTGATATAATTTCTTTTTTTCCAGAAACTTCAGGAAGAAAACGATCAGCTAAAGCAAGAACTAGAAGATTTGAGGTATTTACACTATTCAGCCTACAGTTGCAGAGTGATGTTAGAAAAAAAAAAGGAAACTTCTGCTTTACACCCCATCTAATCTACAGCCGTATTGGTTATTGTCTGGTGTTGAAAGGGTTCTCTGAGAAAAAGAAAAGCAACCATCTTGTCTGAGTCTTTATTCTTCGTCATGTGATATTTTTTCTCTGCAGCCAAGCACCAACAGTTCTTGTTAGAAAATAGCACAGTTTCCCCTTACAGTGTAAAGCTTCAGGTTGTAGAGCCCCTTGCTGTGCTTTGCCTAGCTACCTCCCTCCCATCCTGAGTCCCAGGGTATGCCCTCTGTTTTCTATCTCAAGTTAAAAGCCTTGAGAGGCAACACCAGATGGGTATGTCTTTAGAAGCCATCCTGACTTTCTAACCTTCTTGTCAGCAAATAGCTAATGTAGAATTGCAGTAAGCCCCAAAAGAGGAATGAGAGTATATTACAAAAGTGCCTAACTTTAGGAAAGATATTGTTTATAGTCTATTTTCTTTCCACTACACAAATCCTATACAAATCTTATTTTTTTAAATATTTTGCTAAATTCTTTTCATTAATTTTCAGTCCCCCTATGGGACTAGAACTTGTGATTGTTTATATAGTATACTAGAGTACCTGTATCAGGAAGTAAAGAGAAATATTTGGTCATAGTTATGTTGAGTGATTCGAATATGTCCAGTTAACTAATTGTAGAAATTTACCCCATATTCTTCTAAACAGGACACCACTGCTGAAGCCTCTGCTGGCTTCAGTGGTCATGTGCCATTGCCCAACATCACAGACATGTGACCACTGGAGCCAATCGGCAGCTGCAGCAGTTACGTCCCGTTCAGAAGAAAACATAAGACCAGCAGAGAGTGAAGGGGAGCGATGTATCATTTTTTTTATTTCTAAGCCTACCATAACCCTAAAAAAACCAGTAACAAATAATATGGAATCCATGTTTATTTTATAAGTTGTGAGTTTTAAGTGACTTTCCTGGGTTGTAAATCTAGGTTGTACTAAAATTAGGTAATTATTTATTATATGTAGAATAGGAAATCATACAACTTTCTCATATACTGTACATGTATTAAAAATTCTGTCTACTCCCCTATCTAGCCCATAAATTATTTAGTAGTAATGGCTCCCATGGACTAACTTATTGAATTAAACATGGCATCAGTCACTGCTCCACCAAATACATGTTGTGTGACCCCTGCTCTTCAGTTGTCACTGTCCTGATATGTAGCAGGTGAATGGTAGTTTGTAGACTAGTGGAACTTACACAGTATTTCTAATACTCTTTGTGTGTGTTTTTTTTAAACTATTGAATTTATTAACAGTATGACGACATTACCTGCAGAGACACCTCGAGACCATAACAAGTACAAAAACACAAAGAGAAGAGGTTGCTGAAATGACTATATTGATAATAATTTTTGAACAATTATTCAGTTTCCCCATCGATCTCTTGTAGCCCTGATGCTATCTGAATGCCAGGGGGTCACATGAAGCGCATGGGTCCTATTCCATTACCCTATGGGTGCGTTAGAGAAGACTGGTTTGTGGGCTCTAGTGTGCAGACAGAGCCATTGCACACATAGGAAAGATATGGGAGCAGGATGTCAAATGCATGTACATTAGAAGATTTTATGATTTCCTATTCTAGACAGACTGTAAATAAATAAAAATATAAAGTGGACAACCCCTTGAAGTATAGAGGTTGGGCAATGTTTCCATTCTTATATGGTTTATATGTTACAAGTAGTAGTAGAAGTTCCCACCTGCATTGTGGCACTTTTACTGGGACATTGACTTTTTGTGTGTGGGAAGAAATATTTTTCTCCAGTATCGCCTGGGATGAGCTACCCCTGCTGTCATAAAACTCAATTATATTCTTGTGGTAACAGTTTCTGATCAGCAGTGGGAGGCAGTGAAGAATTCTTTAATTTCATGAGAAAGATAGTTGCACAGTACAGGGCCTGGCTGCGTGCCTTGAAATTCAGAGCATACTTATTTCGCGAGAAACACTTTCTATGTTATTCTTCTGTGTTCCTACTTTACATTGTAATAGAAGA
Source organism: Phyllomedusa bahiana (assembly GCA_025379985.1). Lineage (NCBI taxonomy): Eukaryota > Metazoa > Chordata > Amphibia > Anura > Hylidae > Phyllomedusa > Phyllomedusa bahiana. The sequence continues at coordinate 11,246 of JAODAL010082224.1, forward strand.
AAAAAAAAAAGAGAAGTGCTCCCTAGCACAAGTACTGCGACTTGGACATAGCAATTAGTCTATAATTTCTTGTACACTAACCTAAGGGTATGTTCACACGGAGTAATTTCAGCACGCATTTCGCTGCGTATTTGCGCTCTAGTACGAGCGAGATGCACGGCAAAATTACGGTAATCCATAGTTGTCATAGAGAACTATGGATTACGCCTCCTCTCCCCGCTCAGACAATACGATCGTATTGTACGCACGGGGAGATAAGTGCCATGTAAATTACTTGCGGCAAATACACACCACGCGTAATGCGTGTCAATGGGGCCGGCCGGCTGCTGACCTCCCTGCATCGCGACTCCCAAATCACCCGCCGTAATTGCGGCCGTACTGCACGCGCTGCAAATTTCGCC
>JAODAL010082225.1:0-11646 GCA_025379985.1 Phyllomedusa bahiana
TTTGTGGGGAAAAAATTATTAAAGTTGAGTGTCATCATTTTTTCAGTTTAACCTCAATTTAAAAGCAACGTCTGATTTTTATTACTTTTGTCAGTTTTAAGTTATTTTAGTGACCATTGTGGTACCAACAATTTTGTTTACTTATGCATCTTAACTGCATATATAACCAATGTCATGAGCAGCGGTAGTGGATCCTCTGGACCACAGCAAGTGATGGTGTAAGCCACGCCAGAGAGCGGAATCTAAGGAGGTCCCGGGTTTCACCAGAGCCCGCCGCAAAGTGTAATGGACTTGCTGCGGTGGGATTCTACCAGGTCGCTTTCACTGACGTGACTTGCTTGTGATGGCGGCCAAGGGTGAGCGTGGTACAGAATCGTGAGGCATAGATGTAGTCAGGGACAGGCAATAAGGTCAGGACAGGCGGCAGAGGTCCGTGGTCGAGGGACGTAGGCAAAAAGGTACAGTACATGGTATGATTTAAGACTCAGGAACACTTTCTCAATAGGCAGTAGGCACTAAAGATCCGGCGCTGGGCACAGGAAGGGACAGGCTTTAAATAGGGGCTGCGACCGGCAATAGAATTTACCGGTGCGCTGGCCCTTTAAATTTAACAGTGCCGGCGCGCGCGCACCCTAAGAGGCATAGACGCGCGCGCTGCGAAGCAGAGACACAGTCAGGAGCGTGGCTGGGTAAGTTGGAACGAGTGCGCCCATGGCCCGACATGCGGAGGGAGGTTCGCGGGGGCAGCCGTGACAGTACCCCCCCTTAGGCCCCTCCCTCTTTCTGTCTTTGAGGAATTTGCTTACCAGGGTGCAATCCAGAATGTTTTGCTCTGGCTCCCAGGACCTTTCTTCTTGCATGAACCCCTTCCAGTCAATGAGGAAATGTCGCTTGCCCCTGATCGTTTTCATGGCCAAGATTTCTTTTATGGCGAAGATGTTCATGGCATCAGCCTCAGGAGTTGGAGGAGCAACTTTCTGGGAGAAACGATTCAGGATAACTGGCTTCAGGAGAGAAACGTGGAAGGAGTTCGGGACCCGCATCGTGAGGTGAAGGCGGAGCTTATATGCCACCAGATTAATGCATTTCAGCACCTCAAACGGTCCCAGGAAGCGGGGACCCAGTTTGTAGCCAGGGATCTTGAGATGGATGTATCTTGCAGACAACCAGACTTTATCTCCAGGAGAGAAGATAGGCGGGGGTCTTCTTTTTTTGTCTGCTTGCTTCTTAGTGTGGAGACTGGCGTGTCTGATCCCAGATGGCAGTTAAATCCTGGACCAAATCTTCCACGGCCGGGACCTCAGATGGCACAGAGAGGATATCGCCCGTAGACAATGAAGAAGGGGGCGGCACCGGCAGACTCAGAGTCTAACGAATTGTATGAGAATTCTGCCCAAGGTAACAGATTGGCCCAGTCAACCTGATGTGCAGAAATGAAGTGCCACAAATAGCAGCCGAGCATCTGGTTAGCCCTCTCCACCTGCCCGTTGGTCTGAAGGTGATAGGCCAAAGAGAAATCCAATTTCACTTGTAGGTGGTTACAGATGGAGCACCAGAACCTAGAAACAAATTGGACCCCCTGGTCTGAGACTATATGGTGGGGAAGCCCATGCAGCTGGAAAATGTGTTGGAAAAATAGGCTGGCCAGAAGAGGAGCAGAGGGTAGACCTGGCAGTGGAACGAAATGGGACATCTTGGAAAAGCGATCCGTGACCACCCAGATCACGGTATTACCGGAGGAAGGCGGGAGTTCGGTAATAAAGTCCATGGCCACGTGGGTCCAAGGACAATCGTGAATAGGCAGTGGCTGCAGCAGACCTGCCGGCTTGAGATGGGAAGATTTGTTGCGGGCATAAGAAGTCCACGACTCCACGAATTTGCGAACAACTTTGGCCAGACTGGGCCACCAATAAAAAAGGGAGATGAGAGAGCAAGATATCTTCACTCCCAGGTGTCCAGCCACTCGAGAGCAATGTCCCCAATACAGTATTTTCTTCCGTAGAGCCGGGCGCACAAAAGTCTTGCTTGGAGGGATTCGTTGCAACTCTAAGGGCGCAGCAGAGATTAGCCTTTCAGGAGGGATGATATGACGTGGTGCTGGTTCATCTCCTACCACGTCAGAGGCATGGGAGAGGGCATCGGCTTTGACGTTTTTCTCCGCGAGGCGGAAATTAATCAGAAAATTGAATCGGGAAAAGAATAAGGACCATCGAGCCTGGCGCGGGTTTAGACGCTGGGCCGTCTGGAGATAGAGGAGGTTCTTGTGATCGGTGTAAATATTGACCGGGTGTTAAGCTCCCTAAAAGAGATAGCGCCATTCCTCTAGGGCTAGCTTGATGGCCAGTAATTTCCGATCTCTGATACCGTTATTTCTCTCAGCAGAGGAAAAGTTTTTTGAGAAAAAAACACACGTGAGGGCCTTGCCTTTGGGACCCTTTTTAGTAAGTACAGCTCCGGCTCCCACTGAGGAGGCATCGACTTCCAAGAAGAAAGGTTTTTCTGTATCCTGCGGGTGAGTACCGGGGCAGAGGCAAATGCAGACTTCAGCTTGAGGAAAGCTTCTTCTGTCGCTGGTGGCCATAACCTCGGATTACTAACCTTTTTGGTTAAAGCCACTATAGGAGACACCAGTTAGGAGAAATGTGGCACAAACTGTCTATAATAATTGGCGAAGCCCAGGAATCTTTGTATGGCTCGGAGGCCCACGGGTCTTGGCCACTGCAGAACAGCAGACAATTTGGCAGGATCCATCTGCAGGCCCTTGTCCGAAATAATGTAGCCGTGAAATGGGAGGCTTTTCTGGTGGAACAGACATTTTTCGAGCTTGGCATAGAGGCGGTTAGCCCCCAAATGCCGGAGGACCTGTCGTACATGGTTTATGTGGGACTCAGGATCGGGGGAGAAAATTAGAATATCGTCCAGATAAACAATGACACAGGTATACAGGAGGTCCCGGAATATGTCAAAAACTGTAAACTAAGACTCCCAGGTTTTTCATATTTTCCTTAGCAGTAATGCATTTCCAATATTCCTATATACCTTGATGTTTCACTTAGTTTTTAGTGTGCCACTGATATTTGTATTAGATGTATGCTATTGCCTTTTCAGTGTGCACCTAGCTTACGTTTTCAAAATATATGGATGTGCACAGACTAATTGATTTTTGAAGTCTATTTGAGGAATGGCAGCCTCATTGGCTTGCTTGCACTCTGCCTACCTCTTTTAAAACTAGTGCAGGATAATTCAGTGGCAGGTTTCCATCACTCCCTGAGATGTTGTGGGTCTGAATGGACTCCTAGTGAGGTAACATGTTTAGTGTTAGGGACTCACCTGTACTGGGATCCCTTGGGACGCTATTGGGAGGTGAGCTTAATACAATCTTTGATCAAAAACTGTAAACTAAGAGTCCCAGGTTTTTCATATTTTCTTTAGCAGAAAATGCATTTCCAATATTCCTATTACCTTGATGTTTCACTTAGTTTTTAGTGTGCCACTGATATTTGTATTAGATTTTATGCTATTGCCTTTTCAGTGTGCACCTATGCTTACGTTTTTAAAAAATATATGGATGTGCACACCTAATTGATTTTTTAAGTCTATTTGAGGAATGGCAGCCTCTTTGGCTTGCTGCACTCCGCCTACATCTTTTAAACTCGTGAAGGATAATTCAGTGGCAGGTTCCTATCACTCCCTGAGATGTTGTAGTCTGAAGGGACTATAGTGAGGTAACTGTTTAGTGTTAGGGACTCACCTATACTGGGTCCCTTGACGCTATTGGGGGTGAGCTTAAAGGGGTTTGTCCGCTACAAAGAATACTTTCAAATTGTAGGGAACACAAAATAAAGAATTTTCCAAATATATTGCATTGTTCCTCTGTTTTCCTAAAGAGATACAAGTGAATTTATTACCTCAGTGGCTATTTTTTGTTCCTCAGTAACTGACCTGTAAAACAAAATCTCCTGGGGCTGTTTGTTCAATGAGATAACAGAGAGTGAGTCATCACACAGGTCACCAGTGTCAGTCAGTGTCCTGTGCTGCCAGACAGTAAAAAGCTTGATTTATCTCAAGTAAACAGCTCTGTAATTAGGGCTTTTGTTTTGGGGATCAGATAAGAAGTCCTTCAAGTAGTTTGAGAAGCTAATCTAATCTAATTAGCATCTGAAAGCACAACGTAGCTGTACAAGCACAGAGCTTATGCAAATTAGTATGAACCAGGAAGTGACAGAGAATTTCTTTCATGCATTCTTTGAAACCCTGTGGGGAGACAACTCCTTTAATACAATCTTTGATCAAAAACTGTAAGCTAAGAGTCCCAGGTTTTTCATATTTTCCTTAGCAGTAATGCATTTCTAATATTCCTATATAGATAGATGTTTCACTGAGATTTTAGTGTGCTACTGATATTTGTATTAGATGTTTGCTATTGCCTTTTCAGTGTTCACCTATGCTTACTTTTTTCAAAATATGGATGTGCAAGCCTAATTGATTTTGAAGTTATTTGAGGAATGGCAGCCTCATTGGGCTTGCTGCACCCGCCTACCCCTTTTAAAAATAGTGCAGGATAATTCAGTGGCAGGTTCCTATCACTCCCTGAGATGTTGTAGTCTGAATGGACTCCTAGTGGGTAACATGTTTAGTGTTAGGGACTCACCTGTACTGGGATCCCCTTGACGCTATTGGGAGGTGAGCTCAATACAATCTTTGATCAAAAACTGTAAACCAAGAGTCCCAGGTTTTTCATATTTTCCTTAGCAGTAATGCATTTCCAATATTCCTATATACCTTGATGTTTCACTTAGTTTTTAGTGTGCCACTGATATTTGTATTAGGAATATGTCGTTGATGAACTCCTGCAAAACTTCCGGAGCATTGCAGAGACCAAAGAGTATCACTAGGTACTCGAAGTGCCCATCGCGTGTGTTAAAAGCCTTCTTCCATTCGTTCCCTTCTCGTATGCGAATGAGATTATAAGCTCCCCGCAGATCCAATTTAGAAAATATCCTGGCTCCCCGAAGCCAATCGAAGAGTTCAGTAATCAAAGGCAGGGGATACCGGTTCTTAATGGTAATCTTATTGAGCCCTCGGTAATCGATGCAAGGCTGTAGAGAGCCGTCTTTCATCTCTACGAAGAAAAATTCCGCCCCGGCAGGGGAGGAGGACTTCCGAATAAATCCCTTCTGGAGATTTTCTTTAATGTAGGCCGACATAGCCTGCGTCTCGGGTACTGACAGCGGGTAGACTTGGCCCCGAGGTGGAGAGGTGCCGGGCAGCAGATCAGTCGGGCAGTCGTAAGGGCAATGCGGAGGTAGAGTCTCAACTTGCTTCTCGGAGAACACATATGAAAATTCTTGGTATGAAGCAGGAAGGCTTGCCAAAGATTTGGAGTGTATTGAAGAAGTGGGAAGCACCGGGTGGGGTGCCTCTAATCAGCGAGATCGACATCCTTGCCCCCAACGTAGGACTTCACCCGGTTCCCAATTGCGCCCAGGGGCGTGCCGCTGCAGCTACGGAAGACCCAGAAGGACAGACGAGGAGGACTGAGGGAGCACATAAAACACCAGCTTCTCCTTATGTAGCGCCCCTTCCTGAAGGAGCAAGGGCTTGGTACAGTACTGGATTGGGTCACGGAGGATCTCCCCACTGACAGAGGAGATGACAAGAGGCTTTCCCAGGCGGACCACGGGGAGGTTGTATCTAGACACCAAGGCAGCATCCACGAATTTCCAGCCAAACCGGAGTCCAGGAAGGTGGAAACTTTGAATTGAACTCCCGGTCCAGATCCGACAAGCACAGGCATGGTCAAATGAGGAGAGGACTTTCTCTCACCTAGGGACGCCTCTCCCACGTGGTCTAGGTGCGTGCATTTCCTGAACACTGAGGACGAAGTGGGCAGCCCCTGCGGAAATGTTTGAGGCTGGCACAATGGAGGCATAGGTTTTCTTCACGCTGCCAGATCAGCTCCTGTGGAGTCAAATAAGCTGTGTCCACTTGCATGGGTTCCAGAAGGGAGGAAAACTGTGGGGGCCTCTGGAATACAGGAGCTAGACGGGGAAAACGACGACCACTGGCAGGTTCGCGTTTCTGACGGAGCTCTTCTCCCCATTCAGAAAAACGGATTCCGATCCGAGTAGCCAAAGAGATGAGGTCACTCAAGGAGGAAAGCAGATCACGGGTGGATAAGGCATCCTTGAATTGGCTGGAGAGGCCTTTTTCAAAGGTGGCGGCTAACGCCGCATCGTTCCGTGATAGTTCTGAGCCCAGGGTGCAGAACTTTACCGCGTAGTCGCCCACTGAGGAGTCTCCTTCGCGTAGCTTCAGTAAGGCAGTTAGGCAGAAGAGTCTCAGGCAGGTTCCTCAAACACGCTGCGGAACTCTGTGAGGAAAGTGGTGAGTTTAGCTGTGACCAGATCGTCTCTGACCCAATGAGGGGTAGCCCAGGCCAGAGCTTTCCCGCAAAGAAGGCTGACCACGAATTCGACCTTCGACCTTTCAGTAGGAAATTGGTTCCCCATTAACTCGATGTGCAGAGAGCATAGGGTGATATAGCTCCTGCAAGCCTTGGAGTCCCCATCAAACTTAGACGGCATAGACAGACGAAGCCTCGGACCAGCAGCTGGTGTGGAAGCCGAAGGTGCAGCGGACGCCACAGAAGCAGGTTGTTGCTGCTGGGTGGCCAGGCACTACTGTATCATGGCGGAGAGATGGATGAGTTGCTGGGCCTGCTGAGTGATCTGCTGGGATTGCTGTGCCACGATGGTGGTTAGGTCAGCGACGCTAGGCAGAGGCACCCTGGCAAGATCCATGGCCGGATCTTACTGTCACGAGCAGCGGTAGTGGATCCTCTGGATCACAGCAAGCGATGGCGTAAGCCATGCCAGGGAGCGGAATCTAAGTAGGTCCCGGTTTTCACCAGAGTCCACCGCAAAGCAGGATGGACTTGCTGCGGCGGGATTCTACCAGGTTCCTTTCACTGACGTGACTTGCTTATGATGGTGGCCAAGGGTGAATGTGGTACAGAATCATGAGGCATAGACATAGTCGGGGACAGGCAATAAAGTCAGGACAGGCGGCAGAGGTTCGTGGTCGAGAGACGTAGGCAAGAAGGTACGGTACACGGTATGACGGAAGACTCAGGAATGCTTTCTCAATAGGCAATAGGCACTAAAGATCCGGCACTAGGCACAGGAAGGGACAGGCTTTAAACAGGGGCTGCGACCGGCAGTAGAACTTACCGGGGCGCTGTCCCTTTAAATTTAACAGTGTCGGCACGCGCGTGCCCTAGGAGGCAGGGACGTGCGCGGCGGGTAGCAAAGACACAGTCAGGAGCATGACTGGGTAAGTTGGAGCGAGTGTGCCCACGGCCCGACATGTGGGTCGCGGCGTCACTCGCCCACGGGGCACGGATGCGCCTGCGACCCGGAGGGGCAGTCGCAGGGGCAGACGTGACAACCAACATACAGTATTTAAAAAAGTGAGTACACTCCTTAAATTTTTGTAAATATTGTAGTATATCTTTTCATGCGACAACACTGAAGATATGACACCTTGATACAATATAAAGGAGTCAGTGTACAGTTTGTACAACAGTGTAAATTTGGTGTGCCCTCAAAATAAGTCAAACTGATGGCAACAAAAGTGAGTACACCCCTAAGTGAAAATGGACAAATTGTGCCTAAAGTGTCAATTATTTGTGTGGCTACCATTATTTTCCTGCACTGCCTTAACTCTCTTGGGCATGGAGTTCACTAGAGCTTCACAGGTTGCAGCTATTGGAATCCTCTTCCACTCCTCCATGATGACATCACAGAGCTGGTGGATGGTAGAGACCTTGTGTTCCTCCACCTTCTGTTTGAGGATGCCCAACAGATTCTCAGTAGGGTTTAGGTCTGGAAACATGCTTGGGCAGTCCTCTACCCTCATTTTCTTTAGTAACAAAGTGGTTGTCTTGGAGGTGTTTGGGGTTGCTATCATATTGCAATATTGCCCTGCGGCCCAGTTTTAGAAGGGTGGGAATCATGCTCTGCTCCAGTACACAGTACATGTTGGTGTTCATGGTTCCCTCAATGAACTGTAGTTCACCACAGTCAATTGCACTCATGCAGCCCCAAACCATGTATTTTTACTCTTCACCTGGTTACCACCACACGCTGCTTGACACCATCTGAACCAAATAAGTTTATCTTGGTTTCATCAGACACAGGACATGGTTCCAATAATCCATGTCCTTAGTCTGCTTGTCTTCAGTAAACTGTTTGCAGGCTTTCTTGTGCATCATCTGTAGAAGAGACTTCCTTCTGGGATGACAGCCATGCAGATCATTTTGATGCAGTGTGCAGCATATGTGAGAGCGATAACAGCAAATTTAACACACGTGCACCCCATTTATACCTGAGACTTTGTAACTCTAACAAGTCACATGACATTGTGTAGGTTAAATAGCAAATTGGGCATAATTTATCCATTTTCACTTAGGGGTGTACTCACTTTTGTTGCCAGCATTTTAAACATTGATAGCTGTATGCTGAGTTATTTTGAGGGCACACCAAATTTATACAGTTATACAAACTAAACACTAACTACTTTACATTGAAACTAAATTTTATATCTTTAGTTTTGTCCCATGAAAAGATATAATACAATATTTGCAAAAATGTGAGGGGTGGACTCACTTTTGAGAGACACTGTATATGCGCTGCTCAGTGTGACCTCCCCTGTAATTTTAAGGCTCTGGATGTGCAGGAGCTATGGGATCTAGGCAGGCTTTACTCACAGTACTGAGCTTTAGTTACAGGTTTGGACAATTGGGTACACCTCATACAGGATAGGACTTTGGAGGAACACTCTTAATTTCTTTCTTTAATACAATTGCTTCTGCAGCACTTGAAAAATTGTCCTCTAGCACCTACCTGGTGATCTTCTAGGCCCAACAATTATAGCATTACCTGCAGCAGGCAACAAAGTCTAGGGGTTCTCTATCGCTACCGGAAATGTGGAACTGCCAGGTGACTACATAAGCTATCAGATTCTCTGTCTCATTCTCCTTTCTAACATTTCCCTTATTTTCTGCACTGCTTCTCTCTCTGTGTCTGTCTTCTTTTCTAGGCCTGGCGTAGTTGGACTCCTCCTGCCTCTGTTCCACTGCCGGCTAGTGTGCAGTCGACCCCCTTATGCTATAACAACTGGAACACCTAACATTACGACAACAACTGTGACTACCCTGCCTTACATGGCAGTTCTCTTTTATCCCTCCAGTCCCTCTTTCCTTCTACCCAGGGTCCACGGGTGTCCTCCTGACTGGCTGCAGGCTGAAAGTGCAACTGGTGCTTAAAGCACCAATACCCTCAAAATGAACGTCCAAAGTCATGTTTATATTACACTATTCAAAAATTTAAATATTTGAATATGAAACCCATAGACTTAAGTAGACATTTATACACATATGCACAAATATTTGTCCACACCCTCTCGTCCGGTTAGGCCTAACAATTCTAAAGCCTCCTCTCATATTGGAACCCCTCTCTTAAACCACAGCATACTTAACCAAAAAGCAAAAACATAGAGAGTATCAGGTAAAAATATAACATTTTATTATCATCACTTTAAAAATATTAAGTATAAATATACAAAGAAGTGAAAAAAATGATGGTGAGGAGAGAACAAGAATTACAAACAAGAACCAAAAAAGGACAAGAAAAATGGTCAGAGTGGGATCATAATGTAGTATATGAGAAACAGGAGTAAATATATCTTAAAGACACCCCAGTGGTATTGCCATTTAAACTCCCCAATTGCCCACAGATATCAATCAAACCAATAGGATACGTCATGGATCTATACCATATAGTAAAATATTCCAGATCTAAATTCCAACATAATTAGCCATGACCTTACCCGTGAGGTGATCGATAGTGAGCACACTTGTCACCCCGACGTACGTTTCGCGGTATTCCGCTTTTTCAAGGGGTACAAGAGTGGAAACAAGCCCGTCTAACTTAAATAGTGCCGCGTCTCTTAATGAGATATCACGGCGCATGCGCCGCGTTCGGAGGTCGAGGAGCCCTACCGTCGTCCAGCCACGGCGATGCGGCGAAGAGTAAGTTCGACAGCGAAGGCACACTAGGACCCGAAGCAGGAAGGCACCTCACCCCAGCGCATGCGCACCATCTCGCGAATTTCTAGAGATACAAGCTCTGCAATACGTTTAGATATCACAGATCTGGAGTTGTACAAAATAATGTAAGCATTAAATATACATGCTCCAAAATAGCAGCATGAGTATACATATAAACAGTGCACAATATAAATAATATAACAATGTTACAAGCCATGCTGGCATTATGGTCCAGATGACTTCGAATGATCTCAATCTCGCGGCCATATATAGAGAGATTTTCTAGACAGGAAAGTCCAGTCTTGTACAGCGGAAATAGATGAATAGCAATACTAATAGAGTAAAGAGGGAAAATCAAAATATGAATAAGAAAAATTAAAATCCAATATTAAAACATAACACAGAGCAGATAAAAAAGAAAAAAAGACAAAAAAAAAATATATATATATATTTTGTAAGGGAAAAGAGAAGAAAAGTTTTTATTATTGTCTTTTATATATGTACAGTGGCACTAGGACATAGATCAAATATCCATATCAAAATCCGAAAACCACCTATTTATTACTTATCTTACAGGAAAGGAGCAAAATTGAGTTTCTCATTTAATCCAAATGGTGTCATTGTATTTAAGGTGATGATCCATTTACTTTCTTTTTGTTCTAGAATTCGCATCACATCACCACCCCTTATTCCCAAATGTACCAAATCAATTCCACAGAATTTAAGTTTATTAGGGTCACAACCATGGTACCTTAGGAAATGTCTAGGAAGTGTTTTAAGTTGAGATATATCTTCCACTTGTTTAGCCATTAAGATGTCTCGAACGTGTTCTCGTACCTGATTTTTAGCTCTCGGCTAGTTATCCCGATATATATTTTGGAACAGGGGCACTGTGCCCCAATAAATAAAAATTCTTGTGTTACATGTGATGTAAAAGTAATTTTATTGAATCTTGGGTCCATCTGATGTTTTAAATGTATTAGGCGGGGTCATGTTGCAGCATGCAACACAATTACCGCACGGAAAAAACCTTGTTTGGTCCACGAGTGCTAAATGGGTTACGGTGTGATACAATGTGATGACTTTTAACTAATTGATCTCTTAAATTTGGTGACCTCCTTGATGTCATTAACGGATAGTCGGAGATCTCCTTTGCCAGGACTAGATCAGTTTTTAACACCCCCCAGTGTTTAGATAAAATCCCCCGTAGGTTGGACCACTGTTGAAATTTATAGGTATTGATAAACCGAATATTTGCATCTGATTTTTTCTTGTTTGTTTTGGGGAAGTGATTTTTAGATGTGTTTTTTTGCCCGATAATATGCTCTTTTGATACTTCTCTTGCTGTATCCACGTTCTACAAAACGTTCTTTAAGATCATTAGCTTGAAATTCAAATTTGGAATCTTGGGAACAGATGCGCCGCATGCGCAGAAATTGACCTGTGGGGATAGCTCTAATGGTTGCAGGATGATGGAATGATGAAGCATTGTAGTGAATTACGATTTGTTTTTTCGATAAAAATCAGTTTGAATC
>JAODAL010082226.1:0-11645 GCA_025379985.1 Phyllomedusa bahiana
GTCTGTGCTTGATAGACTAGGATGGGTTAATTATTTTTCCAACCAGAAATAAGATCAAAGCTTATCCTTTTCTATTCTAATGGAATATCCAATCCATCTCCTCTATTACAGATACATACACCTCAGTGCAAAACCAATTTCATGTGCAATTTCTTGACTGACCTTCTTAGATCATGGGAAGGAATCAGAGAAGCTATTAAAACATATAAACCCTCTCCTAGGGATATCAAACTCATTTTCACTGAGGGCCACATAAGCATTGGGGCTATGGTGCCATCTGGTCAGTAAAAGACAAGATGTCCTTTAAGGTGGTATTACAGCCACCTCTTAAAAGGGTTGTCCCACCGTGCAGTTTCTCAGAGCCACAGACAGTTTTAGATGAACAGATCCTTCATATTCCTGGTCAGGCTGTGGATGGTTCTATAGCACTGATTAGCATATCAATTCAGCATTCCCATCAATTCTTATTATACCGACACAAGAGCAGGAGATGTAATTTATAGTGCAGAAGGCTACAGAGCTCACAGTCAACAATCAAAAGTAATAAGTCTCTTTTGTTTGTTGGAGATAACACACTCTTTTCTCAAGCTACCGTCCATCCTGTGATGCCACATAACTCCCTGCTTTCTGTCTAATTAGGAAGGGACAGCAGGACGGTAACTAGAAAAACCTGTGTGCACTCAGAGCACATGAAATCTCTCTTATCTCCTGACCAAGGTAACATCAAAAAGGAATGTATTTGGAAAAAGTCTTGATTTAACATTCCCTACATCTTTCTTGTGAGACAACCCCTTTAAGCACCAAACATCCTATGTTGGAGGGTGGCTGGGGGTCTGGGTAGGGCTGTGAGTTGCTGAATAGAGCAGTGTGGAGGTGCACTCCGGAGCCCCAAATACATGATGGCAGCTGTTCATGGGCACAACTGTAGCCACAAGAGACATAGCAGCTGTTATGAGGTTGGGGGGCCCTATTCAGATCTAAGAACAATGTACCTTTTTGATAGGAAATAAGATGTTCGACACTTTCTGATGCTCCTAACATGAGGGGACGTTCTGGGGGCGTCGCACCACACTCGTAATATTAGACACCTATATGAATGTGGTTCTGCAAACTAGGCGCATTACTGCTTGGACAGGCAGCCCTATGTCAATGTGCTCTGATGGAGCCTGAGGAGTCGACGTGGAGCTATATTTGCTGTAAGGGGCAAAAAGTGTCCAATATTTCTCTATTTCCACCAGCACAATAATAAAAAGTAATTTATGATAATTATCAAAATATATAAAAGCAAATGATTTAAATTTAATAAAAAAATGATATCATATAAAATTAATTTTTAAAAAATTTAATACCCCAAAATATAAAATATCTCCTAAAAATGTATTTAATTTAATAGAATCTAAAACTAATTTTACATTAAATAACCACGATGATGTTGTTCAGTTTACAAATTTGTTATTTATACTCCATTAAATTGAAATGTACCTTTTGCTGCTCTCACCCTTTATTCACATACAGAAAGGAGCCAGCACAGTCAGGTATTGCAGGGACCGGTGGTCTCCAACAGTAGACACAATACCACTTTTTTCTATACTGACATGCTTCTAATGGACTCTTAATTTCAGCCTATCTGTAGCCTTTATACATGTTTAGGAGCATTACTAATCCCGCCTAGTTCCGTAAGGCGCCAAACACATAGGGAGGGGGGGGATTTACACCATTTATGAGCACAAAAACACTTTCCCATACATCAGGCGCATTATACCCCTGAAAAAAAAACATGAAAAAAAAAAAGAAAATGAACTTCGATGCAACTAGTTCCATATATGTCTCCCAAAATGTCAGAACATTTAAAGGGGTAGACACAGGTAAATAAAGACTATTACCACAGACATTGCTGTTTTGATTCTACTTCCTTTCAGAGTTAGAGCAACTCTTATCTCCTTCTTGTATACAAGGTTCCCTGGGTAATGGATCACCTCTCTCTGCTCTAGCAGAGGCTGAGGTGGTGACATCACTTCCTGCTGTGTCTTATCAGCAACACAGGAGTTTTCTTGTTTATTGACAAACATTAACACTTCAAAGCTCTGTAGCCTCCTCTATGCCTCCTCTCCTCAGACCCCTCCATCACCAATATCCATCTAGGAATCAGCAGGTGAAATGTCGTCACTCCCTTACAGCCTAAACAGGAAGTGGGGAACCTGATGCTGACCTGTGAAGGCGGGGCTCTGTCAAACGAGGTGAGACATGCCATAAAATAGATGGAAAAGACAGGCACAGTCCATGCAAGGCTGCTTTGATATATTCAGAGCTCCCACACAAACTAATAGAGAGAGCTGCACAAGCACGGCAATCATCCCACACACGGCGATGTCACAGTACAGGATAATACACAGTGATGTCACAGTACAGGAATAATACACAGTGATGTCACAGTACAGGATAATACAACAGTGAGGGCCCACAGTAACAGGGATAATAAACATGATGTCACAGTACAGGATAATACAAAAGTGATGTCACGTACAGGGATAATACACAGGGGATGTCACAGTACAGGAAAAATACACACAGTGATGTCACAGTACAGGGATAATACACAGTGATGTAACAGTACAGGATAATATAAAGTGATGTCACATTTACAGGATAATACACAGTGATGTCACAGTATAGGGATAATCCCAAAAGTGATGGTCACAGTACAGGATAAATTTACACACAGCGATGTCACGGTACAGTATAATATACACAGTGTTGTCACAGTACAGGATAATACACAGTGATGTCACAGTACAGATTAATTAACACACAGTGATGTCACAGTACAGGAGAAAAACACAGTGATGTCACAGTGCAGGATAATGCACAGTGAGGTCACAGTACAGGGATAATACACAGTGATGTCACGTACAGGATAATACACAGTGATGTCACAGTACAGAGATAAACACACGTGATGTCACTGTACAGGATAATATACACAGTGTTGTCACAGTACAGGATAATACACAGTGATGTCACTGTACAGAATAATACACAGTGATGTCACAGTACAGGATAATACACAGTGATTTCACAGTACAGAATAATACACAGTGATGTCACAGTACAGGATAATATACACAGTGATTGCACAGTACAGGATAATACACGTATGTCACAGTACAGGCATAATACAAAAGTGATGTCACAGTGCAGGATAATACACAGTGATGTCACAGTACAGGGGATAAAATACCCCCAGTGATTTTCCCCGCAGAGATAATACACACAGTGATGTCACAGCACAGGGCTAATATACTAAGTGATGTCACAGTACAGGATAATACACAGTGATGTACAGTACAGAGTAATACACAGTGTGTCACAGTACAGGAAAATACACGTGATGTCCCCAGTACAGGTTTAAATAACACAGTGATGTCACAGTACAGGATAATACACAGTGATGTCACAGTACAGAGATAATACACACGTGATGTCACAGTACAGATATACACAGTGATGTCACATTTACAGGATAATTACACAGTAAATGTCAAAAGTACAGAGATAATACACGTGATGTCACAGTACAGAGATAATACACAGTGATGTCACAGTACAGGATAATTAACACAGTGTTGTCACAGTACAGGATAATATACACAGTGATGTCACAGTACAGAGATAATCCCACAGTGATGTAAGTACAGGGATAATACACAGTGATGCACAGTACAGGATAATGCACACAGTGATGGTCACAGTACAGGTAATAACACAGTGATGTCAACAGTACAGGATAATAACACAGTGATGTCACAGTACAGATAATACACACTGTGTATGTCACTTTTACAAGGATAATACACAGTGATGTCACAGTACAGGATAATATACAAAGTGAGTCACAGTACAGGATAATACACAGTGATGTCACAGTACAGAGATAATACACAGTGATGTCAAGTAAGAGAAAATAAAACACAGTGGATGTCACAGTAAGGAAATATACACAGTGATGTCACAGTACAGGGGATAATACACAGTGATGTCACAGTACAGGATAATACACAGTGATGTCACAGTACGGGAGATAATTAACCCCAGTGATGTCACAGTACAGAATAATACACAGTGATGTCACAGTACAGGATAATACACACAGTGATGTCACAGTACAGGATAATATACACAGTGATGTCACAGTACAGGATAATACACACAGTGATGTCACAGTACAGGGATAATACACAGTGATGTCACAGTACAGGATAATATACACAGTGATGTCACAGTACAGGATAATACACAGTGATGTCACAGTACAGGGATAATACACACATTGATGTCACAGTACAGGAAAAAAAACAGTGATGTAAAAGTAAAGGATATTATACACAGTGATGTCACAGTACAGGTAATACACAGTGATGTCACATTTACAGAGATAATACACAGTGGATGTCACAGTACAGAGATAATACACACAGTGATGTCACATACAGGATATTCCCACAGTGATGTCACAGTTTACGAGATAATACACGTGATGTCACAGTAAGGATATACACAGTGATTTTCACGTACAGAGATAATAACACAGTGATGTCACAGTAAAGATAATACACAGTGATGTCACAGTTACAGGATAATGCACACAGTTATGTCACAGTACAGGATAATATCACAGTGATGTCACAGTACAGGATAATACACACAGTGATGTCACAGTACAGGATAATGCACACAGTGATGTCACAGTACAGGATAATATACACAGTGATGTCACAGTACAGGATAATAAACACAGTGATGTCACAGTACAGAGATAATATACACAGTCATGTCACAGTACAGGGATAATACACACAGTGATGTCACAGTACAGAATAATACACAGTGATGTCACAGTACAAGGATAATACACAATTCGCCTGATTATATTGAAGTGTTCCTACTACATTACATGATCGCTATCACCGCTTGCTAATCATGGAGGCCTCTGCCTATAATTGTGTGGTCAGAAAGTCCAGTCTATCATGTGGTCGTCCGGGCACAGAAATGATCCCCTACTTATATGAAGCTTCCATTTTCCTCTCAGCACGTTGACCTCGTCCCACATGTTCCCTCACATCCTGGTGACTGCCGGCTACTCTCATCCTACTCCAAGCCAACAAGCTGCTTCAGCCGCACAATCCTGTCTTCTCTGGCAGGCTAAGTGCACATAACAGAAGTAATAGGGGCTCCCATTCTGTGACCCGCAGTCATTTATAGCTGCAGATTGTCCTGTTATTGGTTTGTCTCTGTTCTTATACAGTCAGTGCTGACAGTCCTAGCAATTTGTGTCCTTTTTTTTTCCTTTCGCACAGTACAAGCGTAGGAGGCTCATTCTGCCTGACGACTGCATGAAACATTTATTCTATCGACTATAAAATGGAAATGTATCGTGTGTGCAATTAAGAGAACGGCTGCAAGCTCCCGTATATGTAGTCTGTAAGTATAGAAGTCCTAGTCCTGTCATAGCCACAGAGGGGGCACAGCTCACATACAAGTGCAGACATCCAAGCCAGAGAAGACAAACCTGGCAGTCATTTGTAACCTGGCCTGGATTTCCAATACTCCCAGTGTCAGACTGGGGTCCCTGATGCCACCAGTGGAGTTTATTCTGTGGGCCACCAGTGGAGCTGATTTTTGAGGACCACTAATAGATTTGATTTTGGGGGCCCACCGGTGAAATTCATTCTTGGTGCCCACCAGTAGACTTGATTCTTGGTGCCCCCAGTGGAGCTGATTCTCGGACACCACGGGTGGAGCTGATTCTTGAGGACCACTAATAGATTTGATTTTGGGGGCCCACCGGTGAAATTCATTCTTGGTGCCCAACAGTAGACTTGATTCTTGGGGCCCACCAGTGGAGCTGATTCCTGGGGCCCACCAATGGAGTTGATTCTTGGGGTCCACCAGTGAAGCTGATTCTTGGGGCCACAAGTGGAGCTGGTTCCTGGGCCCACCACTGGAGCTGATTCTTGGGGCTGACCAGTGGAGTTGATTCTTGGGGACCACTAATAGATTTGATTTTGGGGGCCCACCAGTAAAATTCATTCTTGGTGCCAGACTTGATTCTTGGAGCCCACCAGTGGAGCTGATTTTTGGGGCCACCAGTGGAGCGGATTCTTGGGGCCCAACAGTGGAGCTGATTTTTGGGGCCACCAATGGAGCGGATTCTTGGGGCCCAACAGTGGAGCTGATTTTTGGGGCCACCAATGGGCGGATTTGGGCCAACTGGAGTGATTTATTCTTGGTTCCAGACTTGATTCTTGGGGTCCCCAGTGGAGCTGATTTTTTGGGCCACCAGTGGAGCTGATTCTTGGGGCCGACTAGTGGAATTAATTATTAGGATCCACCAGAGTAGTTCATTCTTAGGATCCAGTAGTGGAGTTTATTCTTGGGACCACAGCTACTGTACATGAATGCATATGTGTCTTGCTTTCTACTATTTTACATAGTTACATAATTAGTACAGTTGAAGACACACATCCATCAAGTTCAACCAAGGGAGGGGAAAATATGGGTGAAGGGAGGGAGATAAGGATTTTTTAAGCTTTATTTCCTCTGCTGGTGAAGGCTTTGAAACTCATAAGGAAAGAACCAATCTGCTCTAAGGAAGATTTAATTTCTGATCCCAGAGCCGCCATCAGACTGGATCTAGAATTTTACATGGCTACATACGTATTAATATTTTTTGTTTCAGGTAGGTATCTAAGCCTTTCTTGTATGCCTCACCTATTCCTGCTGTGACCAGCTCCTCAGGCGGCTATTCTGAAGATTTACAGTTCTCATAATGAAGAATGCTTTTCTCCTCTGGAGATTGAATTCTTTTTTTCTCCAAACAAAGGGCATGTCGTTTTGTCTTTTGAGGGGGCTTTACATGCATTAGCTTTTCCCCATACTTTTTGAATGGAGCATTTATATACTTATATAAACTAATCATGTCCCCTCGGAGCCATTTTTTATCAAGACAAAATAATTTCAATTCTCCTCATAACGAAGATGCTCCATTCCCCTTATAAGTTTGGTTGCTCGTCTTTGCACTCTCTCTAGCTCCATTACATCTTTTCTATAAACTGGAGCCCAGAACTGAACAGGATATTCCAAGTGAGGTCGCACCAATGTTTTATACAGCGGTAGAATTACACCCTTGTCCCGCGAGTCCAGGCCTCTTGATACGCGCCAATATCCTACTTGCCTTAGAGGCAGCTGATTGACATTGTGCTGTTCTATAATCTATGATCTACAAGAACGCCCAGATCTTTCTCAACAAGCGATTCTCCCAGTTTTTCTCACCCTAGGATCTACGAGGTCTGTAGATTATTTCTCCCCAGATGCAGAACCTTACATTTACCCACATTGAACCTCATTTGCCAAGTGGATGCCCAAGCACTCAGTGTGTCCAGGTCTGCTTGCAATTTATGAGCATCTTTCATAGACTTCATTACCCTGCATAGCTTGGTGTCATCTGCAAAAATCGACACCGAGCTATTAATCCCTTCCACTATATCGTTAATAAATACATTAAATAAAAGAGGACCCTATACTGAGCCCTGCGGCCACCACTCACAACCGGGGACCACTCAGAGTAGGAGTCATTTACCACCACTCTCTGAGTACGATCTGATAGCCAGAAATACAGAGGTACTTCTCACGACAAAGATTGGAATGCACCTGTGGCTCAAAGTACACCAGAAAACTGGCGCAGCCCCATTCACGCATGTCGCCCTTGAAGCTTTTTTTGAAGATGAGAACCATATTTGCCTTGCTCCAGTCTCCTGACACTATGCCAGTCACCAGCTAATCTCAAAATATCTTGTTCAGGGACACAGAGACAACCAAGCTGAGCTCATTAAGAACTCTTGGGTGTAAGCCATCAGGGCCTGGAGCCTTGTTCACATTTAGTTTATTTAACTTGGCTTGGACCATTTCTACACTTAGTCAATTTATTATATTAGCAGCCGCCATCGGCTCTAGCACTGCCACCATCAGCTCTGGCACCACCCCCATCAGTACTGGCACCGCCTACCTCAACATCAGACCCGCCCCCATTGGTACTGACCCCACCCACATCCGCACTGGACCCACCTACTTCATCACTGACTCCTCCCACATTGGCTACTTTCTCCTCTTTTGTATATACAGAGCTGAAGAACCTATTTAGTACCTCTGCCTTCTCCTGATCCCCAGTGACTGCTCCCAATTGCTATTATTTAAGGGTCCTACATTCTCTGACCTTGGCATTTATATGTTTAAAGAATTTCTTGGGGTTTCTTTGCTGTCCTTGGCCACCTGCCCTTTATTTTGTATTTTAGCTGATTTGATCACTTTTTTACAAATTTTATTAAGCTGTTTGTAATTTTCAAAGGCTGATGCTTACCCCTCTGACTTTACTAATGCTGACCCCTCTGACTTATATTAATGCTAACCCCTCTGACTTATATTAATGCTGACCCCTCTGACTTATATTAATGCTGACCCCTCTGACTTATATTAATGCTGACCCCTCTGATATATTAATGCTGACCCCTCTGAGAATACTATTCCTGACCCCTCTGATTATATTAATGCTGACCCTCTGACATATTATATATATTCTTGACCCCTCTGATTTATTTAATGCTGACCCCTTTTTGGGTTTATTATTAATGCTGACCCCCAAAAATCCCCCGATATATTAATGCTACCCCCCGCAATTTTTTTAAAAGCCCTTTTTTATTATTTATTGCCCTTTTAAATGACGATATAATGTATATTTCTCTGTCTTTCTCCCTGCAAAGCAGCCCCAGGCCCGCTATTTCCAGGGGAACCACTATTCCCAGGAGCCTACTCTGGGTTTGCCTTGCTCCCCCATAGGCCAATTCAAGCTTGCTCACAGACCTTGGAAATCAAAATCCACTCTTTTGGTTTACTATGAGACAATTCAATGATCAATATCAATTAGCAGTCAAGGACACAGTGAGCATGAAGCATTAGAGTATTAATGAATATCAACAGAGGCATATTTTTAGTGGGCGTTCGAGGGCAACAAGGAGATCTATATCCTCACACATAAGAAGACACTATTGTTACACATGTATACAGGTTTATATGCCTATCTACAGGGGACTGTATAACTACCTATCTATCTATCTATCTATCTAAAGAGGGCATATATACCTAACTACCTATAGCTGGCACTTTTCCTAATGTGGCAGAGCAACCTTATGCGGTCACATGGTGCTTTCACCATGTGGCGTACATCAGTTTTCCTCCTAGAAACGTGCCACCGAGGGCCTGGTCTTGGTGGGGGAAGCCACTGGTTATCGGTCAGCAACACTAGGTTGCTGACAGTGGTATGTAGTAGGGCTGATGTCCAGCCATTATGGGCTGGCTTTCCCGGAACAGCTGCAGAATGGTGGGTGGCTGTTCCTACATTCCAGGACACGTTTTGTGCAGACCTCTGGAGGCCTATAAAAGGCCTGGGCCTGCAGGTGTTCAGGGGGCGTGGTTGCTACCTGGACATTTGGAGCAGCAGAGCTGGTAAGAGAGCTCTGGCCCCAGAGGCCATAGGGAAGCATGGAACACAGTGAGGGCACTGTAACTTTGAGGTGCTGTGCGATAGGCACAGACCTCTGGACCGAGAGGGTCTCTGTAAGTGAGTTAATGGCCAGACGGCCAAGGATTTATTTTTACGTGTTTTTTTTTTTATAACTGTGTGCTTAAATAAAGCTGTCCGAGGCCAGTCCGAAATATTCCCCTGTGTCAGAAGATCTTTGAGCCAATACTGTTCTACCAAGGACTGCGATCCAAAAGCCAAGCGGGAATCCCCCAGGACGGGCCAAGACGCTGTCCAAGCGTGAGTGAGTCATCACACTACCTACAGTGGGCCTATATACCTGCCTACTGGTAGTCCATTTAACTACAAAATGGGGGGCCTATATAGCTATCTACTCAATGAGGGGCAATATTACTACCTACTAACTCAATGGGGGGTGCTCATACCAGAGGTAGGAATTGGTGGGGAAGTGCTGATAAAGAGAGAAGTCTAAGATGCTTATGTGGTAAATTCTGCAGAGACGAGTTTTGTCCAAGAGAAGTTGTCATGGTGATCTGGACCGGATTGAGAATAAAAGGAAAAGAACGACTGACTCAGAGAAGATGTCACCTGTGAGTCCCTGGATGTCAGAGGTTGTTTTTCTTCTGTGTTGGATCAGTGCTGTAGTCACTGTAATGTGACCTGACTTGAGCTGGTGTCTTATCATTCTGTGGTCTCCATATGACGCTATTGTAGGTTATATTGGCGACAGTAAAGTAGCAGCGTACACTTGTCCCTGATTGTAAAAGTGAGTGCACGCCTGTAATTGACCCTGGGATTAGCGGTTTAACTTTTACTTCGTTGATTGTGCTTAGAGTGGTGGTTATTTTAGAAAGAGGCGAGGTGTGTGACCAAGGGAAAAGTTGGAGGTGGATATTGTATGTGGACTGGTGGTGGGAGGGAGGGATATTGTATGTGGGCTGGTGGTGGGAGGGAGGGATATTATATATGGACTGGTGGTGGGAGGGAGGGATATTATATGTGGACTGGTGGTGGGAGGGAGGGATATTAAATGTGGACTGGTGGTGGGAGGGAGGGATATTGTATGTGGACTGGTGGTGGGAGGGAGGGATATTGTATGAGGACTGGTGTGGGAGGGATATTGTATGTGGACTGGTGGTGGGAGGGAGGGATATTGTATGTGGACTGGTGGTGGGAGGGAGGGATATTGTATGTGGACTGGTGGTGGGAGGGAGGGATATTGTATGTGGACTGGTGGTGGGAGGGAGGGATATTGTATGTGGACTGGTGGGAGGGAGGGAGGGATATTGTATGTGGACTGGTGGTGGGAGGGAGGGATATTGTATGTGGACTGGTGGTGGGAGGGTGGGCTATGGTATGTGGACTGGTGGGGGGAGGGGGGATATTGTATGTGGGCTGGTGGTGGGAGGGAGGGATATTGTATGTGGACTGGTGGTAGGAGGGAGGGATATTGTATGGGGGCTGGTAGTGGGAGGGAGGGATATTGTATGTGGACTGGTGGTGGGAGGGAGGGATATTGTATGTGGACTGGTGGTAGGAGGGAGGGATATTGTATGTGGACTGGTGGTGGGAGGGAGGGATATTGTATGTGGACTGGTGGTGGGAGGGAGGGATATTGTATGTGGACTGGTGGTGGGAGGGAGGGATATTGTATGGGGGCTGGTGGTGGGAGGGAGGGATATTGTATGTGGACTGGTGGTGGGAGGGAGGGATATTGTATGGGGGCTGGTGGTGGGAGGGAGGGATATTGTATGTGGACTGGTGGTGGGAGGGAGGGATATTGTATGTGGACTGGTGGTAGGAGGGAGGGATATTGTATGTGGGACTGGTGTGGTGGGAGCGGATATTGTATGTGGACTGGTGGGGGGGAGGGGATATTGTATGTGGACTGGGGGTGGGGAGGGGGGGATATTGTTTGTGGATGGGTGGTGGGAGGGAAGGATATTTTATGTGGGACTGGTGGTGGGGGGAGGGATTATTGTATGGGGGCTGGGGTGGGGGGAGGGATTGTATGTGGACTGGTGGGGGGAGGGGGGGATTTTTTGTATTTTGG
>JAODAL010082227.1:0-11645 GCA_025379985.1 Phyllomedusa bahiana
AAAGGGCATATATTCCCAGTTAAAAAAAAAATGGGGGTTAAAAGATCCCTTTTGGGCATTTTTTAAAAATCGGGGTCATGAGGTTGGGGTCATGCTGCGTTCCGGAAGGATATTAAAATTATTCAAGTAACTGATGGTTCAAATCAACGCCTTTGGGCATTTTTTAATTTTGGGTGATGCATTTTAAAGGGCGGTGGTACAAAAAAGGGGTAGTGAAGGGGCTGTGCTTTTTTTTCTGTGACTTTTAAACCTAATGTGTTGCCAAGATGTGCACGTACCATTGAGTTGGGGGATGTTAATTTTTTAGCTTTCCACCCTTGTTTGGTGTAAATAAAGGGGTTTTGTTGTTTCCCCCATAATTTTAATGGTAACGCCATATCATGCTCACTATCGAAAACCTTATCGATAGCGGCCCTATCGATTCACTGATTCGAAGCCAACGCAATCCCCAAACATAGAGATAAGGTAAGAATTTTTTGTTTGTCGTTAAATTTTAAGGGTGATGTTGTCAGGTCTTTATATAAAAAGCTTTTGAAAACACCTGTGCTTTTTTGGGCGGGTGTGCCCAAATTTAAAAGGGAAACTACTTAAGAGGGGGTGCCCCACATTATTAAGCACCCCTACATTTTTGAAAAAGGGAAGAAAAAGGATGTTCGGCTGCGGGGAAGAAAAAAATTGGAGTTTTTGGGTAAAGGGAATGACAAAATCAACTTTCCAAGAACTTATCGTGTCATGCACAATCAAGAGTATTAGCTGATTCACAGCACACAGTCCGTGTGATAAGGAAAAATTTAGGCTCTTTCCAAAGGCAATTACGTCTTTAAAAAAGAGCTGCAAAAAAAACCTTGTATAGCGCAGACAAGTTTTTGAAGCTGTGGTGCTCCAACGTCCCCCGAAACAAAATAGGTTTCCTTTGAGGTTTGAGCTTGCGTAAGCTCCTGTCAACCTCTATCCTGCCAAAAAAGCAGAAACGGTCCCCTGGGGCCAAACAAACATGAAGATGGTTCAAAAAAGTTTTTTCACCCTGAGTCCCGGAACGCCCCGATGGTCCAGATGGATGGGGTGGAGAATGGTGGTTGGGACACCCATGCAAAAAGGGAATGGCGCCAACAAGGGGAGGTGGATAATGTTTTGGATATTTATGGGGGAGAGATTTTCGGCCTTTTGGATCCCCGAAGGGGTAAAAATGAACTCCCTAATGTTGTGGAGTTTTCAAAAAAGCACTTCCGCCCGGTTCAAAAAAAAGAAAGTGAAATCTGCAGCAAAATATTTTTTAGCTAATAAAGCACCGCTCAGCTGCAAATAACAATTCATTCCCGGCTTTATGGGATAAAAGGGGGCAAAATTAGGGTTTTTCCCCCATCCTTTCCCGACCTCCCCCCCATTGAGAACCTCTGGAGCATCATAAAAAGGAGTGTCTTGATGGGGGAGGCATTTCACATCTAAGCAACAGCTTGGGAGGGTATTCTGTGCTCAATCAAAACAATTAAAGCAGAAACCACCCAAAAACCCTGACAAATTCAATGGACGAGAGAGTTCAGAAGGTCATTTCGAACAAGGGGTCCTATGTGCAAATGTAAAATCACCTAAATATAAAGTTTTGACTTTAAAACTGTTTGAATTTTAGTTTTTTAATAACCTGCTAATGCTTATAATTTTACAAATGACCATTCTTTTGTTCGTTATAACAAGGAAAAGGTTGAAAACTCTGCTGTGCATAATAATTTAGAACATGCATTTTGAGTGCATTTTGATTTTTTTTTTTTTTTATAAAATATACTGTTATCATAGGCAGTTTGTTCAAAAACCTTTCAATTATACTCTAATAGTTGATGACTGGAAATTACAATGACTACAATTCATATAGGAAATATTGGAAAATGAGAGAAAATTTATTTGCATAATAATTTTGGAACACATTAAATTTATATATATATATATATATATATATATATATAATATATATATATAATATATATATATATATATCTATATATAATTTATATATAATGTATTTATTTTACTCACTTAGCATCATGTGTTAAAGCCTACTATTTGGGTTACATGACACTTGCCTGTAGTAGACAGGATCAGAAGTTAATCTGATACTTTCTGTTTAAACTGACCATTTTATCTGAGGTATCAAAGAGTGAAAAGGTGCCATTCAGTCTTCATGGTAGCCAAGGCTCCCAGGTCTGCCATCTGAGTACCAGAGAAAGAGTATATTCAGAGATCGGTAATTACACAACACACTGCAATGTACAACTATTGCAGAAAACTGTGCAAGTTTTCTGCAATAGTTCACCATAAAAACGTCGAGAAAACAACACACACACACGTTTTCTCAGTACATTATGTAATGACTTAAATACAATCATTAAATATATATCACTCCTGTAAAACCAAACCCCATAGGATTCTGTTATGGCTCTTCGATATTGAGGTGTTAAAAATGAATTCACAATTTTATTTACTAAATAAAATAACTTTTAATATAATAATCTAAAACAATATACAAAAAACCTTAACACTTAGGCCTCGTTCACACGGTTTATTTCAGAACGTATTTACATCGGATTGCCGATCATAAATACGTTCTGAAATCAGTTGAAAATCAGTTGCAAATAAGTGCCACTAAGTGTGGCACGTATTTGTAACTGATTTCCCGACGGATTCACCATCTCCAATCATTGAAGGTGGTGAATCCGTCCGTAAATACTTGACATGCACATTGTTTTTTCGTCCGGATTGCCGTTGTCAATCCGCGGCGGCAATCCGGCACGGAAATACGCGTCGTGTGAACGACGAGCCGTATTTTCTATTGAAATCAATAGAAAATAGGCTGTGATTGTTTCTGACTGATTTGCCGACGGATTGACGATCGTCAATCCGTCGGCAAATACGCGGCGAAATGAGCCGTGTGAACGAGGCCTTACTCTAATATGTCCTCAAAAAAAACACAAAATAAACCCTGCCTAAAGCAAGGCAGACGCCCTGAAAAGGGCGACCCCACACGGGAACAAATCCCTAACCAAAACCCTACACTTTTCCCATTAAAAAGGGAAAATAGTATTACAGTCAAAAAAGGATAAACTAATCCCAAAATGAGAAAACAATCCCAAATAGCCAATGTCAAATTATAAAACTCTAGCAAAAACAAATGTCAGAATATATACTAAGATATACACTCCAACACGTTTCGCCCACAAATAAGCAGGGTCATCAAAGTAAGGAAAGAAAGAATCTCGCCAGTTATTATAATTAATATTTTGCTGAACACACACAGCAAAAAATATAGAAAAATACGGGTATAGATATAACAAAATGCTATAGACAGTGTGGCAGAACGACCATAGGTGGTCGCATGGGGCTGCCACTAGGTGGCGTACGTGCCACCGAAGTCCTGGCTTCGGTGGGGGAAGGCAAACCCGTTAGCGTCAGTAACCCTAGGTTTTCTGACACATGTTGTTAGTATGGTGCAATGCGGCTGTATTGGGTTGCCTTTCCGGGACGGTCATAGCGTTGGGTGGGAGGCCGTCCCCACGTTTCAGGCCAGGTTTTTTGGGCCAGTCCCCGGGAGGCCTATAAAAGGCCGCCTACTCCAGGTTGATCGGGGGCGTGGTCTGCCATCTGGAGTTTAGAGGGCAGTGAAACTTGCAGAAGGGTCTGGCCCCGAGGCTTAGGGGAAAACCGGAACCCATAGAGACTGGGGGAAAAATTACTGGGGATTTTGAGCTGGACATAGGTCCAACTCATTTTAGAGAGGGTTTCCTTTTTAAAGTTTAGGTAGTGGCTAGAGGCCGAGGTTTGTTTTTTTGTGTTGAGTACGTTTGACACCATCCCTAAAAAAATAAAGCGGGTGAAGAGATTGAAACGGACCCCCGTGTTGTGTCCCATTCCCCCTACAAAAACGGCACCCCGGAGAAAAAAACCCCCCAAGACTGCCCAAGATGGGGGCTGGAGAGTGTGATCTTACATATGGTTTAGGATGCGTGGGCTAATTGGCAAAATTTGGGCAGAAAAATAGGCATAGAGAATTGTTGAAAAGGGGGCACAAGGTTTAAAGTTGCTGCAGCAAGATTTAAAGGGGCCCAGAGGCTGTTTGTGGAGCATGTTAAACAAGACGTTTGCTAAAAGAGGACGGGTTTTGCTGCTGATAAAATTTTTGGGCCCAGGAGGAGCTGGGAAGTACCTTGGGGAGGCATCCCCAGCAGGGGAAAATAAATTGGGCTGGGGGCCAGCAATTGGAACAACGTGAAGCAAAAAGAAAGCCCGTGGCAGTTTGAAACGCACAAACAAAAAGGCCATTTAAAAAGAGCCACATTGGAAGGGGAACTTCCCAAAATCCAAGGGGGCCTTGCTGGCGGGATGTCCAAGGGAAAAACAGAACCGACGCTGCCAGGTGTAACCGCCCGGGGTGAGCGAATCCCTGCAGGGGGACATGTGCATGAAGGTGCCCCGGGCGGGAGGCCAATGTTGTTCAAAAAGGGGGTTAAATTTCGGAAAGGTGGAGCTGCAGGCAAGAGGGATGTGCGTTACCAGGGAAACCCATTCATCAGCGGAGCCTGCCCATCGCCCCAAGAGGGGCCTGTTGGAGATCCCCACAAAGGGAAGAGTGCCCGGGCTCCCCTCTAGGGGAGGCCGGGAGAGGTCACAGCTCAAGCCCGGGAGTAAGGTGAAGCAGCCCCCCCAGGGATGACAGGATTTTGAGACTGTCGGTCAAGTCCAGGATGTTGTTGCCCCCAGGGTGGGCAAAATGGGGCCAGACACATCCCGGGGTTTGAGAAGAGTCTGAGGGTGATGAACTGTGAAAATGGACTTGTGAATTGTGGACTCAGTATTTTCCCTGTGTTTGCCTGGGGGAGTGGACAATTCCAATTTGTTTTGTATAAAATGCGGCCCCTATTACAGACGCTAAAAGGGGTAAAAGGGGATGTAACGAAAGCTATGTCACACAGCGTGCAGGGGGGGGTTACGGCATCACAAAGCTGCCCCCAGCTACTGCACTGTGTGAACAAGTAACTGGAAAGTGGAGCTGGTGTCGTTGCCCTGCAAAAGTGCCCTCTGCCCCTTTGTTGTGGAAAGTTTAATAGAGTGCCGGCAGATGTGTGCAAAGTGTCGGGTGTCCGTTCATAAAGTACTACCAGTGACCCCAGCGATGTATGCCTGATTGACCTGCAAGTCGCGGGTAATGCATCCCCAGTGTTGATCCCCCCCCAGTTCTGGTGACTGCGGTTGACCCCATGAAGAGCCCCCTTGTTTAGTGTTTCGGAAAACGGGAAATTCTGGGGATGTTTGCGCCCCTACACTGTGTGGGAACAGTTTAATGAGGGGTGCCCAACCCAGTACTGTATATGCCTGATGAATGAGCCCTCAGAGAGTGATCAATTCGTTTGAAAATAAAAACTGTGTAGGCAGTTTTGTGTGCACCCCAAAAGCAATGATTACGAGGGACACTCTGGAGGGAAGCGAGTGTACCTGCAGAGTGTGAAGAGAAAGTCATGCTGGATTTTTAGCCACGATTCATTTCCCTCAAGGTTGCTGTATTGCCATACTTTCACTGCAGTGGTCAAAAGACGCAGGAGGGAAAGAGTGAATGCTAGCTACCCTGAGATCCCCTGTATTTTAAAACCCCCTAGTGGGGGAACGTGTTTAAATCCCGATGGTAAGGGGTGTGGGTTCTGGGGAAAAACTGAAAAAACCTTTTCCCAAACTTAGGAGGAAAATATTACCCGTACACGAGGTGTTATGTCCCGGGGATAGTGGAGCCTAAAAATGGGGCCCTTTTTCAGCCCAAATCTGTAATTTTTGGGGTAAGAATGTGACGGTTTTCTTAATGTGAACACAGCCCGTTTGGGTTTGGCTATGTTACCTGCATGGACAAAAACGACCCGAAAAGAAATTTTAAAAACATTCATGAAAAAGGTTTTTTCCCCTGCCTGTCAAAAGCAGTGAAAAACGGCGTTTTTGGTCTTTTTTGTTTTTTGGTGCGTTTTTTTTGTTTTTTGGAGGTTTTTTCGGCGTTTTTTGAAAAGGTTTTTTTTAAATGTCTTTTCTTGATTTTTTAAAGTATCAAAAATTTAAGCCATTGGATATAAAACTTTCCCCACCGGATTAAATGTTAAGTAGTCACTTTTTTTAGTCACTGTAGCCATTGTAGCACTTTTCTTTGTGTCCCGTGCGGGGGTAGCTTTATTAAATTTTACCAGATTCTTGCACCCAAAACCACAAAAAAAACCCCCAAATTTTCTTTGCATCGCAAGAAATGTTTAGCATCAAACCCGTAAAAAAAGGGGTTTTAGCGCCTATCCCAAAAAAACGATTATTGCGCCAAAATTTTGAAGCGGATCATTTATTTCGCCCAAAATTTTTAAAGATTTGAATAAGCCCCCAAAACCCTCAAAAAAAAAAATTCTGGCGCCAAATAGTAAAAAAAATTTTTTTATTTTGCAAAAGCTTAAACACTTTATACCCAAAATCTGTAAAAATACGGTTTTTTTCCCCAAAAAACCCTAAAAAAAAGGATCTTGGCCAAAATCCGTAAAAAAATTTTTTTTGGGCCCTCAAAGCGAGATAACGTTATTAGCGCAAAATCATTAAAAAAAAATTTTTTTTTAGTGTCAAAAAAGAAAAAACGGATTTTTTTCGCCAAAATCCTTAAAAACTTATTTTTGCCGCAGAAGCGGTAAGGTTTATTAGCCCAAAATCATAAAAAAAAATTTTTTAGTGTCAAAAAAAGTAAAAAAAAAATTTTTCGCCAAATCCGTAAAAAAAAATGTATTTTTGGGTCAAAGCGAGATAAGTTATTAGTGGGAAAAAACAGTAAAAAAAAATTTTTTTAGTGCCCAAAAAATTTAAAAAAAAAGGATTTTTTGGGCCAAAAACGTCAAAACGGATTTTTGCCGTCAGAAGCGAGATAACGTTTTTGGCCAAAATCGTTAAAAAAATTTTTTATGTCAAAAAAAATAAAAAAAAGGGTTTTGAGCAAAATCCGAAAAAAAAAATATTTTTTTGGCGTCAGAGGGAGATAATTTATTGTTGCGAAAATCAGTAAAAAAATAATTTTTTTGCCCAAAAAATAAAAAACGGATTTTACGCCAAAATCCTAAAAAAAAGAAAATTTTTCCGCAAGCGAGATAACGTTTTTAGTGCCAAAATCGAAAAAAAAAATATATATTTTTAGTGCCAAAAAAAAATAAAAAAAACAGATTTTTGGCCAAAATCGTAAAAAAAACGAATTTTTTTGGGCGAGGCGAGATAAAATTATTGGCGCTAAAACAAAAAAATTGATTTTTGCCAAAAAAAAAAAAAAAAGGATTCTTTGGGCCAAAAAACGTAAAAAATATTTTTGGGTCAGAAGCGAGATAAGTATTAGCGCAAAATCTGTAAAAAAAATTTTTTTATGCCCAAAAAAAGTAAAAAAAGGATTCTTGCGCCAAAATCCGTAAAAAAAAAGTTTTTTTGGCGTCAAAGCGAATAAGTTATTAGGCCAAAAACGTAAAAAAAATTATTTTAGTGTCAAAAAAAATTAAAAAAAAAGGTTTTTTGCGCCCAAAAACCCTAAAAAAAAAACCCGGGTTTTTGGGTCAGAAGCGAGATAACGTTTTTTCCCAAAAACTGTAAAAAAAAATTTTTTTAGTGCCAAAAAAGTAAAAAAAAAAATTTTGCGCCAAAAACCTAAAAAATTATTTTTGGCGCAGAAGCAGATAAAAGTTATTAGCGCCAAAATCTGTAAAAAAAAATTTTTTAAATGTCAAAAAAACTTAAAAAAAAAAAAGGGGGATTTTTGGCCAAAATCCGTAAAAAAAAAAGGGTTTTGGGGTCAGAAACGAGATAACGTTATTAGCGCCAAAATTGAAAAAAAAATTTTTGTGTGCCAAAAAACGTAAAAAAAGGATTCTGGCGCCAAACCGTAAAGAATGATTTTCAGATCAGTGCAAGATAACTTTATTACCCAAAAAATGTTTAGAAAGGATTTTAGATCAAATCTGTAAAAAAAAAAAAAAAAAGATTCTGATGCCCAAAAATTTTAAAAAAATTATTTTTAGCGAAAAAAAATGAATTGCGAAAAAAGTTAGCGACCCAAACATGATCTTTTTTACAAAAGGGACAAAAAAAAACTCATCAGAATTTATGAGTTTTATAAAATATAATTTTGTAACACCCAATAGGTGGGGGCCCTTGGGGCTCCCGGAGGGGTTTTCATTTAAAAATCACGACAAAAAAGCCGGAAAAGCGCCAAAAACGCGCCAAAAGACGTCCGACGCTTTTAAAAGATCCCGTAAAATTTTTTTTCCCTTTTTGGCTTTTTTAGAGCATGTTGCAAAAAACGACCAGTGAAAAAAAAGAGCAGAAAAAGAAGTAGTGTAGCAGCAGGACGTTTTTACATTAGATTTATGGGAGATGATTAAGTGTTTTTCCACTTTTTAGAAAACGAAAAGCTGAAAAAAGGGATTTTTTGTGCAGTGTGACATAGCTTTGGTGGGAGAACCTAAGGGGTTTACCCCGGGCTGCTAGGATGTGCCCCTGTTTGTAAATAGGTTGCCATTGACTCATGGAATTGATGATGAGCAAGATATAAGTGTCCCTAAGAGGTTGAGAATTCTCCCTTAGAGACGGTTATAGGGGAGGTCCCCAAAACGTCTCCAAAGTTGCCAGGGGGGTCTGCTGTGACAGAGTGGTAAAGGGGGTTGTAAAAGGGGGGAATGTGTCCTTGGCACTATTTGAAACCCCAGGAAAAGGGGCAGGGGAACCCTGCATTTACAGCAGCATGTTAGGGGGGCCACATGGACCCTTAAAAAGGAAGTTATCACCATTGGGGGTCACAAAAAATTTTCCGATGCAGTAGAAAACCTAGGGGGCGGGCTTCAGGGCCCCAAAGAAATTAGGGAATGTAGCGCCCCTAAAGGGCCCGGAAAAGGTCAGTGAGGACCGGACTTGTTTAAGAGAGTTTTGGGTTTCCCCCATTCCTGGGAAAAAGAAGTAGAGTTTTGCTCAGGGGGCCCCCCAATGGCCATGGTGGATAGTGCCCCTGAGAATGTGCTGTCATTACAGCTTTGGGGAAATAGTGGGGTTTTGGGTCCCAACCGGGATCTTTTGAGGACCTAAAAATAGTGAGGAAATGCCCAAAGGCACAATACAAAACTATTTTGTGGAGAAAAAAGGGTATTGGTGTGGGGCGTGGTAAGAGGTGTGTAGAACCCCGTAATGTCGGCATGCGGGGGTGAAGGAGGGGGGCATTTTGGCAGAGCGTGTATTTTTATCCACTGGTGGTAAGTCATAACGGCGGTTGCCAACATATGTTGGTGCTGGATGAGCCCCCAGCGAGCGTATGTGAGCAGGGTTGTCTCCACCCTAAGAGGTAGAGAAGGGATTGGCCTGTGAAAAAGCTTGACCCCCCGGGGGAAGGGTTGTGCAGTGTGATCAAGACCCACGGCCTTTTAGACGGGGGGGGAATGTGGCAGAAGACCATAGGTGGGGTATGGGGGGGCCACTAGGTGGCTAGTCCCCCGAAGTCCGGCTTCGGTGGGGGAAGGCAACCAGTTAGCGTCATTTAACCCTAGGTTACTGACACATGTGTTAGTATGGCTGCTTGCGGCTAATATTGGGTTGCCTTTCCGGGACGGTCATAGCGTTGGGTGGGAGGCCGTCCCCCGTTCCAGGCCAGGTTTTGGGCCAGTCCCGGGGGGCCCTATAAAAGGCCGCCTACTCCAGGTGATCGGGGGACGTGGTCCCGCCATCTGGAGTTTAGAGTGGCAGTGGAGCTTGCAGGAGGCATCTGGCCCAGAGGCTTAGGGGGAAAACCAGAACCCAGTAGGAGACTGGGTGAAATATACGTGGCGGTGTTTTGACGCTGGACAGTAGGTCCAACTCATTTTAGAGAGGGTTCTCTATTTAAGTTTAGGTAGTGGCTAGACGGCCGAGGTTTTGTTTGTTTTGTGTACTGATGTACTTTTGGGACACCGTGCCTGGAAAAATAAAGCTGGCTGAAGCCAGATTGAAATTTGGAGCCCCGTGTCTGTGTGCCATTCCGCCTACAAAAGACGGCGATCCCGGAGCGAAATACCCCCCAAGACTGTCCAAGATGGCGGCTGGACGAGTGTGAGTCTTACAACAGATACAGGCATAGATTTAACACAATATACAGAGGAGGTTGATATAAGGTGCTAGCACCAAAGAAAAAAAATCACTACTGGAAAATGAATGCAGTGAAGTATACTCACATTCCTCCACAAACTTAGTAGATGATATATGAGAAAACAATGTATACTCACAACCCAAATTATACAAATAGCTGAGAAATGAATACCGCCTACAATAAATAATAATAAAGATTACTCAGCTGTATCCACTGATTAGGTATAAAAGCATGCCCTCAATAAATGCCATTGCACTTACTTACAGTATAGCCCATAGATATAGGCCATAAAATTAAACATGAACTTAAAAATATGAATATTTACTTAATCTCCAAAGGATTCAAGTGACTGTGCTTTACCATACTAAAGGATTGCCTCAAGTTAGGGAATGGTTATATAATTTGGACTGCTGTTTTCATTGTTTAAATATCTTTTAAATACAGAAGAAGCCAACCAGATATTCTTATGTCAAATGTAACACTTTGTCATCTTATTATACTTTGCCTATTCAGTTTTCATGTTGTTTGTCAAGATGGAGATGGAAGGTTTTTCCCTTATCCACCATGGCGACTACAGATAGTTAGGCCGGAGCTAGCAGAGAAGTTCCATGGACAGAGAATGATTGCTCACCAGGAAAACAAGTTGAGGCAGAGCTGTCTCAACAGCATTATGGGCCCCCGGACAGAGCACTGCAGTGGGCCCTGTCCAAATACATGACATCACACTAGGCCATGCCTCGAACCCCCCCCCACGCACACAAATATTTATCACGTCACTTATGTCCTGCAGTAGTGATGAGCGATTGTGTCAACTATCGTTATCGATTTGATAGTCGATATCGGCAATTATTATGACGATTTCCGACGGTCGATAACAGATTATCGCCAATGACCATTAAAGTCTATGGGAGAGGACCAACACCTTCAAATTTTTACACCAAAGGGGTGGAGAAGCGGAATTAACATCCACAACAGCAAAACGGATACGTGCTACATCTTAGGCCCAAAACAATTAGGTTATAAAAGTCCAGAAAAAAAAGTCACAGACCATTCACTATCCCTGTCTTGTACCACAGCATGACCAATTAAAACCTGCATGACCCACAAATTAAAAAGTGCCAGAAGGCAGTATTATTTGAACCATCATTTTATTGAACTGGACATGGATTATCCTGTCCTAGGCCACAGAAATGAGCCCCGAACCTGATGACCCCACGATTAAAAAAGTGCTGGAAAAAGAGTCTTTGAACCACATTTTAGTTGAAAAAGGACATTGACTATACCTGTCCTGGCCACAGCATGAGCCCCAAACCCGCATGACCCCAGATTAAAAAAGTGCCAGAAAAAGGAGTCTTGAACCACCATTTTAGTGGAACTGGAAAATTGACTTATCTGTCCTGGACTGCAGTAGGACCTTAAACCTGTCTGACCCACCCGATTAAAAAGTGCCGGAAAAAGGAGTCTTTGACACCATTTCAGTTAAAAAGGACATGACTATACCTTCCTG
>JAODAL010082228.1:0-11645 GCA_025379985.1 Phyllomedusa bahiana
TATTTTGGGGCCGCCCCAAAAACTTTTGATGCCATATTCTTGATATAAATGAACTGTAATATACCAAAACTAGCTCATTATACACCGAGCACGACACATTCTAATGCATCTAAAAAGGCGCATTAAATATAGTAGCAATTATATGCTGTACACCTACATAATGCAACATGCCTATCGAGCCGCATTACATACACTAGTAATGATACATTATCCACCTGTCACGGACGCCCCTGCGACCACTGTCCCGGGTCGCAGGCGCGCCCGTGCCCCTGCTCCTAGCAGAGCCCCGTCCCGCACGTCGGGTTCGGGGTCTGCCCGTGTCTCAGCCCCCTCCGGCGTTCACTTACCCGGCCGCGCTCCTGCTCTGTCTGGCTACGTCTCCCGGCGCGTAGCTCCGCCCCGGCAGTTTGAATTTAAAGGGGCAGTGCGCCGGTAATTGGTTCATTGCCGGGCACTGCTCCTATTTAGTCCGGCCACTTCCTGACGGCCCTCGCCAGATCCTTAGTGTATATTCCCTGTGGTGAAAGCTCATAGTGTGTTCCTGTCTTGCCTTACCGTGTACCGACCGTCTGCCTACGTTTTACCGACCACGAACCAGAGCCGCCTGTCCTGACCTCCTGCTTGTCTACCGTCTACGAACCAGAGCCGCCTGTCCTGACCTCCTGCTTGTCTACCGTCTACGAACCAGAGCCGCCTGTCCTGACCTCCTGCCTGTCCCCGACTACGAGCCTGCCTGCCGTTCCTGTACCTCGTACCCTTGGCCGCCACCGCAGGCAACCCCCGCCAGTGGTAGTGACCTGGTGGAATCCTGCCGCAGCAAGACCATCCCGCTTTGCGGCGGGCTCTGGTGAATACCGGGACCCACTTAGATGCCACTCCCTGGTGTGGGCTTACGCCATCGCCTGCGAAGGTCCAGTGGATCCACCACCAGACCGTTACACCACCTCTGTAATGCAATGCGCCTTGATAGGGGTAGCACTACAGATTCCAGCACACTATCACACTGCACACTTACATCTTCTGCCAATTACAATATCTTATCTGGCTCACAACACTAAACAGTTATTTTATACTTTCAACTCCCTATTCCATCCCCTGTTGCCCCTTCCCACATTTCTCAACCTAGTTGATGATTTAACCACACACCACCATGTGCAGCATGAACAGCAGCTAGTCGGATTCGGAGTGACCCAATAAAGTCCTTGTAGATTGTCACAGGTATCTGGAGCCATGCTGACTGCAGTGCAACCCACAGCTGCTGGAGGGTGCGTGCATAGACCAAACAAAACCATCAAGGTGGTCTAACAGGTGCTCAATTGGGTTCAAGTCTGGGGAGTTAGGGGGCCAGGGTAGTACTTTAAAGCCTTGGTCATGCTCTTTCAAACAATGTTGGACATCTCTAACCGTGTGACATGTTGCATTGTCTTGATGGAAAATCCTATCCGCCTCATGTGAGACATTCAGCATGTATGGGTGTACCAGATCTGCAAGGATGGATTTATTTCCAAACTAGTTTAGGGCAGGGCTAGGACAAGGTATTCGGGTGCCCTAGACAAATAAAGCACAAACAGCTCCCCAATTGGAAAATTCAACCCACTCCATACCTCCTTGCTCCCCTTTTCTCCCTGGGATGAAGTGGCACCCTAGGTGTCGCCTACATTCTCCCAACCATTGTCCCGTCCTTGGTTGAGGATGCTTTCTACAACTGCGAGAATGCCATGAAAACATTCCTCAGACCATAATGCTGCCACCACTAGTTTTATTTCCTCCAGCCATGGAAGGTTTCTTGCCTGTCATGCCAGTATCCTTCTGTTTGATGAAGCAGAAAAATGTTACTCATTGGAGAAGTTTACCCTTTGTCAATAGCCAGAAGTCAAATTCTGATACTGCTGTGAAAATTGAAACCTTTTCTGCTGATGCAGTCTTATTAGCAGAGGTGGAATAACCAGGCATCTGAATTGGAGCCCCATGCACAGTAGGGTTCGCTGAACTGTTGTGTTAGATACATGTCTGGTAGCCCCTTTGTTCATTTTGGTGGAAATCTATTCAACAGTAGTGTGTTGGTCCACACTCATGCACCTTCGTAGCTGATGTTCACCTCTCACATCAATGGCACATGGTGCTTGACAGTTTCACATTGCTTATTTGCAGTGGTGATCTTTATCCTCTTACTTAAAACTTTGACCACAGCCTCTGCAAAGTAAAAATTCTCTGCAGAAATCCTTGATATTGCTTTGGCTTTTTGGCAAGTATTAAATGCCTGATCTTTTCAATAGGAAAATTTGAACAGAGACTTAGGGTGCGTTCACACGACAAGTGCCAAATACCGGTTGGTTTATCCGAGCCGTGGGGGGAAAGGCTTTTCTCTGCGATGAGCGGAGAAAAGCCCTCCCCCTTCACATTCACAAGCACAGATTCCGTCCGAAAACCGGTCGGAAGATTGTGCTTGTTGAATGTTTTGCGGCCGGACCGCGGGCGGAAAAACCGCCGGACGGAAAACCCGCGCAGTGGGGACTGATGCACGGGTTTTCCATAGAGCACCATTGTGCTCATTTTCGGCCGGTTTTTCAGGCGGTCTGCAAAACCGCAAACCACCTGAAAAACCGGCCGAAAACCCGTGCAATGGGGACATGCCCTTACAATACAGTGATGGAGGGAGTTTGTCCTATGTTGGATTACTACAGTATACTTAAAAAGAGAAAACACAGTAGTTTGATAATAAATGGCTTCACCCAACCACTAACCATGAGTGGAAAAAAGTTTTTGTGTTCATATTCTCTGAAAAAAGGCCAAGAATGCAAAAATTCTGCCGGTGTATGTATACTTCTGAGCACAACTGTATATAATGCAATATACTTAAAAAGTAAGTATCTCAGAGGACAAGTGAATTCTAGAACAAATACAGTTTTAATGTACCTTAATTTAAAAGGAAAAAATATAAACAAACACTTACCCTATTATTACCCTAAAAGAGGGCCCTTACCTAAACAGAGTGATCGCCCCAAGAAGGTGGCCCCATGACAAATTTTTCACTATGTAACCCTGACTAAACCCTAACAAAGTACATACGGTTAAATTGATACATAAGCAAGAGGCAGTAACAATATAAGGGTGAAACAAAAAAATGCCAAAATGTAAGTTTTTTAAATGGCCCACTAAATTTGTTATTAAGTAAGTAAATATAACAGAAACCAGCATCAGAGCAACTCCCACAAACAGTCAGCAGGGGCCTATCATGTTTCTACCCTATTCCAAGCGTTTCCCCTATAATTTAATAGGTTCATTAGTGAACATAAGAGGAGTAAATGCAAATGAGGATGATCTATGTGACCAAAGATTCATGCAGCAATAATGTCAGGCTATACTCACAGCACCCTGATACTAAATGTAAATCGGACTGAAGACCACATGGGAGCAGACAAAAACACCACACAAACTGGGCTATACAGCCATATGCAAGCTGTGAGATTAAAACGGATAAAGCGCCATAGGAGAACTTTTCTTCTAATGCAGGAAGATGAGTCCCCGGAGAGGAACAGTGATAGAAGATGACCACCACACATATCTTATCCCTTCCATTAAGGGATAGACATGTTACTAAAATTAGAGGGGTTTTCTTGAAGGTGAGTTCTGGCTCTAGTATTGATGTTGAAGACCTCTACAGCTCCATTCCACACCATTGTGTCATCTTTTCTTAGCACTAGAAGCAAATTTCTGGAATCCCATAATAAACTAATTCTTGATTTTCTGAACTTTGTACTCACGCACAACTATTTAAATTTATGGCAAATTCTTCCTCCAGCTCAGGGGCACCAATATGGGCAGCCCATGTGCCCATACTTAGACAAATCTGCGCCTGTGCTGATTTATCTATGTATCGAATATTTGGGCAGGTACATCAATGATATTATCGTCTTTTGGACCGGATCTAGGATACCTTTGCCACCTTTGTTAACGCTCTTAATACTAATGACTTAGCTTTACATTTCCCCTTGGAAATACATTCTGACCACTTGCATTTTATGGGTGTCCTTATTTAAAAAATACTGCAGTAGGCTTGACAACACTATTTTTAGGAAGCCGACAGCAGATAACAATCTCTTAAGGGGGGACACTTGTCACCCTTTCTTACTTAAGCAAGGCATAACCAAAGGCCAGTTCCTAAGATTGAGAAGATGCTGCTCAACGATTGAGCAGTTAGGACAAAAATCTTGGGAATTCAAAAAGAGATTTAGGGGAGAGACTATGCTAAAAAAAAATCCTTTATTCGGCTTACAAACCAAATCTCTCTCTCTGATTCCTAATAAAAACCGAAATAAAAACCAAAGTCCAGATGATGAAGTGCTTCGAATCATTGGCACTTTCGATTCAGCATCTAGGGATATATGAAAGATTATCTCCAGATTCTGGCTTATCCTGAAGAGTGAGCCTACAAGCTCCAGTTTTCTCCCTGACTCTCCATCGATAATATTGAAGAGGGAGAAGCTTAGGTGACCAGTTGGCGCACATATGCTATCTATAATACATGAAAAAAACTTTGAGGTTCTTAGTTCACATGATTTGATCAAAACTGTTTAAGCCACCTCCGACTTTCAACGGGACCTCCATTTTGTTTTTTTGCACCCTGCCCACCTCCACAGGTTGCTGGATCAGTGCAGTATGCTTATAAGGCTTATAAGGCTCTCTCTGGTTTATGGAGGTCGACCTGTACTGAGGTCCCGTTGAAAGTCGGAGGTGGCTTAAACAGTTTTGATCAAAACCTGTGAACTAAGAACCTCAAAGTTTTTTTCATGTATTGTAGATAGCATACATGTTTTTTTTGTATGTTTCCATATTTTGTTTGATAGCTCTTTTTGCTGATGGTGTGCTACTGGTATTGGAATGTGTGCATAGGCCACAGCCATGGCAGTGTACACCTGTGTTCACATTGTGTTTTTCAGAAATGTTTTTTTGTGCAGAATCATACGTTGCATTTGGCATATATTGCTTTTAACTAATACAGGGAGGAATGGATGCCTCCATTTTGTTTTTTTGCACCCCGCCCACCTCCACAGGTTGCTAGATCAGTGCAGTATGCTTATAAGGCTGGTGCTTTTTTCTCTCTGGATTATGGAGGTCGGAGGACCCAAATGAGGTCTGAACTGGACTCAAATGAGAGGTAAAAATAGAGTAGGACCACCTGTACTGAGGTCCCGTTGAAAGTCGGAGGTGGCTTAAACAGTTTTGATCAAAACATGTGAACTAAGAACCTCAAAGTTTTTTTCATGTATTGTAGATAGCATAAATGCTTTTTTGCAGGTTTCCATGTTCAGTTGGTGCACAGTCACTATATCCCACCCAGGAGAGAGGGCACATGGCATGTACAAATGCAGCAATTGTAAGGCATGTGATTACATGTGTAATGAGTAGCAGTGTCGGTATGCACTGACACCTGACATTTGGTGGATCCTCCGTGATCACCGTGGGCAAGGTGGAATAGATGGAGACCCACGGTGACAGCCAAAGTGCAGGACACCGGATACAAGTATCGGTGATGGGTCACAGCCGGGAATTGCCATAGACGGGTTACAGGTCCCAGACAGGTAAGGGTCTTGGTACAGCAGCAGGTAATCAGCTGGTATGCGGACTGGTGAATTGGCAGGAACAACAGAGACGTACAGGTAGTACACATGTAACAGACAGGTAATGCAGGGTTAACAGCAGTAACACAGCAACAGGGGTCAAGCTCTATGTAGGAAGAATAACAACAAACTGACACAGGAGCAATGGCGGGAAGTTCCTTTTAACACAGGAGGTCACAGGTCATAGGCTGGACAATTAGGTACTGCCTCTTTAATTATTCATGCACTGCCACGCGCACATCCTAGGGGGAGCGGGTGTGTGCAGAGGAAGCCAAAGAGGACGGGTACGGGTAGCGTAGAAAGGTAAGTTGTAAGTGCCGGTGGCCGCTGCCAACACAGACATTACAGCAGGGAGTGCAGCACCCGATACAGAGACCTAAGTTACAACAGAAGCACGGCCATGCCATTGTTCCCAATGGGAGCTACGGCATGGACCGTAACAGCAGCGGGGTTAGCAAAGCAAGGGACAAAGAAGGAACAGGCACGTCCATGGTCCATGGCAAGGACCGCAGCGTGAACCGTGACAACATAAAGGGTTAAAAAAGGTTTTGCAAGTACTTTTCCAAAGGCCACAATTACTCTAAAAGAGTTTTTTATCAATTGCAAAACAAAAAAACATAGTATTTTGGCATCAGTAACTGTCTTCTTTTTTTTGGGGGAAAACCAAAACAAAAACTACCCGAGAACATTGCTGCAAACAATGGAAGACATCCAGCATAGTCGTGACACGAGTGGCCCGTCACATGTGTCAGGTGCATAGAAATCTCCTGGACATTCATTATTTAGCAATTGAGGTCATACACCATACTATTAAAAGAGTTGACACTGACAAACGATTTCTTCAAAAGGAAGCTATGGGGATCCATAGAATAAAGACCATAAATCCCCTGGGCCTTAATGAAAGTATCTCCTTTGTCAATTGATCTTTTTAAAATTTTCTTTTTCATCATCTATGCGTCTTTTTTTCACTTTTTCCCTTCCTCTTGGGCTGTCATTTGTAAAGGTTAAGCCGGATTTGATTTATGATCTGTGCCAGAGATATCTTTGCCCAATTTGTATTTTTACACATACTTACCAGTCATGTATATTTTTTTTTTTTTTTTTAAAACCAAAAGTCCTTTGGCCGGCTGTTTAAATTTTCGTGTAAAGCCCCAAAATTTTTCGCAAATGGGATGTTACAGGGTAATTTCAGGGCACTTTTGCCGCGTATTTTTGCTTAAACGCGGGAAGATGCCCCGCCGCAATTACGGGGAACCCAGTTTCATAGAGAACAGGATTATCCTCGTCCCCCCGCGCATACAATACGATCATACAATAGTGACATGTCAATTATTTGCGGTAATTACGCACCGCGAGTAATGCATGTCAATGGGGCCAGAGGGCTGCCGAACCCCCCCCCCCCCCTTGCTACGAGTAGGGGCGCTGACACGTGAACCCAAAACACCCGGTTTTGCGCGCGTATTTAATGCCGAAAATCGCCGTGTAACATACCCTAATACCCTAAATCCCTGATTTATGAACCCGCTTGCAGCGGGAAAAAAAACGGGGCAATTCTAGCGCTATACAAAGGGTTTACCTTTCCACAGTAATGCCCTAAAATTGGCAACAAACAAAATAAAAGGCGTGCGCCCCGCTGAAAGGGTTTTTTTGGGGGAACTTTTAAATTTTTGAGCGAACGTGGTGCGCGGGATAGGGCTAAAAAGACCCAGTACCCGCACCCCCGTTCATACATCCCCGACCTTTGCCTTTCACATTTTTTAAATAATATGGGGCCCCGTGAATTTTTAATTTTCCAAGGGGTTTGGTCCTTTAAAAAT
This sequence comes from Phyllomedusa bahiana, assembly GCA_025379985.1. Classification (NCBI taxonomy): domain Eukaryota; kingdom Metazoa; phylum Chordata; class Amphibia; order Anura; family Hylidae; genus Phyllomedusa; species Phyllomedusa bahiana. The sequence goes on from JAODAL010082228.1 coordinate 7,439, forward strand.
TTAAAGAAAAACGTGTCACACGGGTTGTGCCCCCTTTGCTGAGGGCAGCACAAGCTAGTGTCAGACATTGTTTCCGCGGTTCCCTTATTCTGTAAGATGCTGTAGTTTTTGAGATTTAATGCTCAAATCTGCATTTTCCCGCCCGAAAAGGCTTTAAAAAGTCCCGGGTTTTTTTTCAAAAACCCCCCCCATCTGAGGCCAGGGACTGCCGCCCCCAACTAATAAACCTATTACTTTGAATAAGTAAAAAACAAAGTGAAAACTTTAAAGGGGGCTACCTTGGTGGGGGGCAAACAACTGCTCAGGAAAAAAATTTTGCATTAAAAAGCTCTAAAACACAGCATTTTTACAAATAAAACACCGTGCTTTGGAAAAAGGGATGTCTGACACAGCTGGGGCTGTCCCAACCCAAAGGGGGGGACAACCTATGTGGCAGGTTCCCTTTAAATACGGGGGCTAAATAAGATGGTGGTCATCTTTTAACGCTACCCCTCTCCCGCCCCCATCCCCTGGTCTGAAGAGAGGATTTCCTATGGCGCATAAAAACCTTTTTTTCATCTCGCACTTCAACTTTGGGTGCTTTGTCCCCGTTTTGTCTGGGATTTTTTTTGCTCTCATCGTTTTTTTCAGTCCCATTTAAACCCTTTTGTGGGCTGGGTGCCATGAGTAAACCATTTTATAGAAATTAATTCTATTCTAATCCCCAAAAAAATTTTCCCTTTGGTTTTTTTTTTTTTTTTAAAAAAAAAGGGTTGGTCTCACTACAAAAATTTCTTTTTTAAATTTTTTGATCTTTCAAAAAAAAGTCACTTGCAATATAAGGGCCTTTTCCCTGCCTACCTATCCTAGATAGCCCTCTTTAGGGGGTGCACAGCTCCTCAGGGCAAATATACCCACAGACCTTTTCAAAACTCTCAAAAAAGGCTGCTACACTGGTTGCTATAGATACAGACCTGGGTCCCCCAGAAAACTCGCACTGCAGGCCCTATTTCCAGTAAAACCAGTAAAATCAGTAAACACACCCATAACTAGAAAACAAAAAATTTAAGGTTTAAAATGACTTTAAATTTAATTTAGACAAAACCCCTTTTTAAAAGGGGGTGTACAAACGACCATATTTGGTCGCTTGGTTTAAAGCCCCAGGTGGGGGTAAATTTAAGAGACCCCCTTGGAAAAAGTCCACCAAGGCATTTTCTCGGGGGGGAAGCCAGGGGTTTGCCAAACACAACCTAAAGGTTTCTGACGCTCGTATGTAGTATGGCTGAAAGTCCAGCCATTAAAGGGGGGGCTTCCCCCAAAAGCTGAAAAGGGGGGGGTGGCCCCGTTCCCCCATTCCAGGGCCCCCCCGTTCCACCCACTATTAGGTAGTCCCCTGAAACAAATTAAAAAGGGCCCAAACTCCAGGTAATCAAAGGGGATGGTTTTTTTCTTGGGAGTTTGGAGCCCGCGAGCTGAGGAGAGGCTCTTTGCCCACAAATTTTGGGTTTAGGGGAAACCAAAAGGGGTAATTGGGCTGGGAGTACATGTTTTTGGAAAAGGGTGTTAAAAACCCGACCACTTTGTGAGGGGCTTTTTTAGGGATATTAGTAACCAGATGCTGAGGGTTTTTGTTTTTTGGGTTTTTTTTTTTTGTTACTACTGAACCCGGGGCCCTGTGCTCGTTGAAAAAAGCTTTTCTGAGCGCCCGTCTAAAACTATTTTTTCCTTTTTAGATTTTCCCCTCTTTCCCCGAGGGCAGCACAACTAGTTCCAGACCTGCTGTTTTTCCCGCGCTGTGCCCCTTATTCTGTAAATCAAATCTTACCCATGAGGTGTTAGTTTCCAACCCCCAAAGGGGCAAGCCTCAGGGGGCTTTTTTGGAAAAAAAAACGGACACTCTAAAAGGGACCTTCGAAAACCCTTCTGGCAAAAAAACTGCGATTTGACATTAAAAAAAACACAAAAACCCAAAGCTTTTTAAACAGAAAAAGGGCCCAAGCGCGGGAAAACAGCATCTGACACTACCTTTTTCTGTTTTCAGCCAGGAAGGCAAAAACTATGTGACAGGTTCTCTTTAAGTCAATTTGTGCCATTCTGATTACCAAGAGTTAAAGACCCCCTAAGACTTTTCCCAAAGGGGGCGGCGGACGAAGGCAGCCCCTTACAGTGGACATACTGTAAATTTATATGTGTAAAAAAATGGGGACCCTGTTTCAAAGACCATCTTTTGCAATCATTGCAAAAGGGAGGGCAGCTCTGCACAGTGGCCATCATTTACAACCAGCATGTGAAAATTTCCAGATTCAAATAGGGGAGACACAACACATAAGGCACAAAACAAAAACCCCCAGAGCAAAAGAAATCCAACAGCATTTTTAAACAGCAGCTCGAATCTTGGGACAGACACTGCCCTAGTGACTGCCCAAACAATTATAAATTTCCCAAAAAATCTTCCATTGCTCCAACAGTTTTAAAAACCCTTTTGGCCTTTTTCCTTCTCCAACAGCTCAGCTTCCATTTTACCTTGCATCTCTTTCGGTGTCCTTTTAAATCTGAAAGGATCCCTGGTTTCCAGTTTCTTTTTTTCCCCCTTTTTGTTTTTGCTGCTCAGGGTGAAATAAAAATAAGGGTTTACGAAAGGTCTTAGGGTTTTTTTTTCTTGTCAAAAAACTTGATGAATCTTTTTAATTCTCCCTAAACTATTACATTATTTTTAAACGGAAAAGGGTTTTGGGGTCTTTTTCAGGGTGAGATCTTCACCCCTAAGGACAGGAACTTGATTTCAAAGCAGTCTGAAGAATGGTTTTTTCAGTAAAAATGATTAAATAGCAAGTGCACCCTAAAAAAAAAAGAGAACAGTAAAGAAAAATAAATTTTAAATTTTGGGCCCAAATGTCTACTCCCCAAATTCCTTGGAATTTGTTGGGCAATTATCATGTCCAAATGCTTTTTAAACCGGGTTTTTCTGGTTTTTGGAAAACTACATAATTCTGCAATTTGTAATAAGTTTTAAGCAATAGTTTAAAAAGGACGATAAGATTTTTTGTATCCAGTGTGTTTACAATGAGGGGATACATAAATACGGTTTTTTAAAATACAGTTTATAATGGGATAGACGTTTTAAAAAACACATACCTCATCTAGAAAAGTATACCCGCACATAACTTAGCTTTAAAGTATACCGCACATACCTCATCTAGATGTATACCCCCACATACCTCAACAGATGAAAAACCCCACAAAACCTCATCCCCGAAGGGATAGCGCAAATACCTCATCCAAATTTTACAGCAATACCTCACCCCGATTTTTTAAAAGCACATACCCCATCCAGATTAAAACCGCACATACCCAACCAATGTAAAAACCCCACATAACCCATCGAAGTAAAACCCCACATAACCTCAACCAATGAAAACCCCCACATACCTCATTTCCCAAAGATACCCCCACAAACCCCCAACCAAAGTAACCGCACATACCTCATCCAATGTATACCGCCAAAACCCATCCAGAAATTTTAAACCCCACAACCCATCCAATTAAACAGCACATACCTCAACTAGATCATATTTTGCCAACTTTTGAAAATAAAAAAGAAGGAGACATAAGTGTTTCGGCGCGCGTACGCGCCTGGGAAAAATTTGCATGGCCACGCTTCCCACCGAAAAACCCCCCCTCAAAAACCAAACCTACCCACCAACTGCATAACCTTTGGAAAAAAGCCCGGTAGAATCCCTTTATAGCCCGGGGAAGAGCCCCCCATAACCAGGTAGTGCCCCTTTTTAAAAAAAGGGAAAATGCCCCCCTCTGTAGCCCGGGAAGCCAAAATTTTTAGCCAGGGGAAAGCCCCCCTTTTTTTACCAGTTGAGCCCCCCATTGTTTTTTCCAGTAGTGGGCCCCCCCTTGTTTGCCAGGGAGTGCCCCCCATTTTTTGCCAGGTAGTGCCCCCCTTTTGGCCAGGTAAAATGCCCCCTTGCTTTCCAGTATGCCCCCTCTGTTGGGAAAGGGAAATCCCCCATTTTCTTTTCCCGGTAGTGCCCCCTCTGTTTTCCAAGGGAGTGCCCCCATTTTTGCCAGGGAAGGGCCCCCCTTGTTTGCCGGGAAATCCCCCCATTGGGTTTTTCCCGGAAATGCCCCCTCTGTTGGCCCAAAAATGCCCCCATTGCTTTCCCGGGAATGCCCCCCTTTTGCCAGGATGGCCCCCCTCGTTTGCCATAGTGGGCCC
>JAODAL010082229.1:0-11645 GCA_025379985.1 Phyllomedusa bahiana
TTAGCAAATCACTGTTTAAAAGGGTCCCTCTGATATAAAGGGGTTTTCCCACCAATTTGATAAAGAAAAGGAGTTATTCTTTCACAATTAGAAAGGAATAAATTTATGAGAGAAATTGAGAGGTTAGAAATCAGGTTTTTAAAAAGTGTGTTATAGAAGTTAAGTGTTGTATATAATAAAAGTTAAGTTTTAGTGCTTTATAGACTGGGAACTGATAGAGTTTAAGTTTGCCTATGGCAAAATAGTAAATATAGGGCTAAATGCTTGCCCTAATTTTAAAATTGACAATTGCAGGAATCATTTAGATACAGCCCCACAAATCATATAAGTAAGAGAGCCCAGCGCTGAGGGATTATTCTCCTTTAGGGACAATGAACATCTGTACAAGCTGTATTTTCATCCCAGGAATAATGGAACAAGGCCTGTAATTTAGTTATATGACATAAAACTTATATGAGGCACATAGCAATTGTTGATGCAATGGTTGTTTGGAGAAAGGAAGCAAAAGCCTTATAGTTCCCAGTAGGGATAACTTTAGTGGTTTGTGACCTGCGAAACCTCTCCTATGAAGGGTGCCACACTGCTATGTCAGCACAGCAACTCAATCAGCTGCTGCAGTGCAAAGAGTAAGGGTGGGGTCTCATGGCGTGGTAGCCTTGTGCAGTTGTAATGGTAATAGAAATATAAGTAGTTGATTATTTCTTATGCGCCATTTTGTCTTAATATGCCATGATGTTGTGCTTTCTGAATTTCATGTTATACTATTTCAGTGGGATCTGTAGTTTTCTCGACTTTCTTATGTTATCTCTCATTGTGAAATTTACTAACAAGATGTTATGTGTTTCCCTAGATAGACTAGCATTACGCCCAGACAATTTTAATCATGTGCTTCACAGCTAAGGGCTTAACTCAGGCAGTTTTGGGGGACTGGCCGGCACAATACAGCTGCTCTGGCGTGGCAAGCTTGATAGTCCATCATGTCAGCATCCAATTAGCTTATGTGAGGTAAAAGGTTTTACTAAAATGTAAAGTAGGGTCTTTTTTTGGCCGTTGTCTGAAGGTCACCTATGAAGGCACAACTCACAAAGGATCCGTTGGTGTTTTCCCAACTGAGACTTCCCAGCTGATGTTTCCTTGACGGATGTTGTATAAACTCACTAAGCGATGTAAGTGAATGTTATCTTTTGTATATAATTTTGCTTTGTAATAACTCTTCAATGCATTTTATATATCTAATAAACATTATCTATTAATATTTTTAATTCTTGTGAGTTGTCTCTCTTTAAAGCCTTAAGGAAGCCGCCAGTTTTGATCTTCCTGACAGAGCCCCATTTTTCAAATCAGACATGTGTCACTTTATGTGGGAATAACTTTTTGACACTGTTACCTATCAGTGTGATTCAAAGACTTTTTTCTCGAGACACATTGTGCTTTAAGTTAGTTTTAAATTTTGGTCATTCCATTAAAATTTGGCCATTCCACCACTGTTTTTCCAGGTTTCATTTTTACAGCATTCACAGGGTGGTATAAATAACATAACTTTACTTTATATGGGTCGGTATATATGTATATATTGTAAGGTGACAGCTGGGAAGGTCCTTAATGGGGTGTACATCCCAGCGAGATTTCTGGCTTACGCCAGGAAAAGAGAGTAGGTAACATGTCACCAAGGTTAACGGGCCTTGGTGAAATAGAAGCCATGTAGTTTGTGTGGTGTTTAACCTCAATAAGGGGTTAACATACGTTTTCTAGGTAGTTTTGGCTGCTTCAGCCAAAACCTGGGATGGCTTCTATTGGGAGTAGGCAATAGCATTGGGTGGTGTCTACTCCCCTTGTTCCACCTGACCAGGATTTGGGGCTAGCCGTTATAATTCAGCTAGTCAGCTGACCAGCCCTGTCTGTCAGACAGGTCAAGGAGTTTGGCCTGAGAGGTGGGACTGACTTGGAATACCCAGGAACCACCTAGACCGTTTGCTAGACAATTGTAGTGAGGGAACTGCATTTGTCTAGCCAGCACTCAGCCGGGGCAGGCGTTTTTTGTTTTGTTGTTTGTTATTGGGTTTGCATCTGGCATACGTTCTTTGTATACCTGTTGCAATAAAACACGGAGGACCCTTGCTGGACAAGCTTCAACCGTCTGTGCCCTCTGTCTACATTGGACTGCAAATCCCCAGAGCCGCATCTAAACGTGAGGGGAAGCTTACACATGGTGAGGATGCAAGGGGCACTTTAAAAAAACAGACAGAGGGAGCGTGGTGAACCATGTCCTGGGTTAAACCTGCTACTACACGCAGGACAACCGGCAAAAATTGACGAGCTGATTAAACAGTTAATCCAGTCAAACCTCCACCTCCAACAAGTGGTTACTGCACAACAGGAAGCCAGTGCACAAAAAAAACAGGTGCATGAGGAACAGTAAAGGCCCGCATGAAACCAATCGTCTGCTGCTGCAGGTGCACCAGGACACAGCCTCAAACAGCGCATGATGACCCAGACTCTGCAAGCCTTAACCGAGAGACCAGAGGCATCTCAGGGTTGCAGTCGGCACCCCGTCAACATGTGCAACGGCGCTGACAAAAATTACTGCTGAGGACGACATTGAGGCCTACCTGGTTACCTTTGAGAGGATGGGCAGATGGGGCGCAGCTACCAAGGATCAGTGGGCTGACGTATTTGGCCCCTTCCTGAGGGGTGAACCCCAAAGGCCTACTTTGCCCTGCGAGTCCAGGACGCCAGGGTGTATACAAGGCTGAAGGAGGAGATACTGGCCTGGCTTGGTGTTACGTTGGCGGTTCGGGCGCGACGAGTCTTCACCTGGGAGTACGACACCAAGAAACCAGCGAGGTCCCAGATGTATGACCTTACCACCTTACAAGCAAGTGGCTACAACCGAGGAGCTTACACCTGCCCAAGTAATGGAAGGGTTTCGTATGTGATCGTTTTGTCCGTGCCTTGCCGGTGAGGATACAGCGCTCCTTGGGGTTTACGCTGACCCGAAAAGTGTGGACGACTTGGTGTCCATCTTGGAGAGGTTTACGGCCACTGAGGACTTCCTCCAGCACCTGCATGGCCCCGGGAACCTATAAAAACCGGCTTACGGTAAGACTGTTCCTATTATTAAGGGGGAGAGACATCATGCTATGGAGGGTGGCACGTTTCCTGAGCGTTCCGTAAACGGATGCCAAGTCCAAAGAAGGACCTAATTACCAGGCCACGTGCCAGGTAGTCTGCGGGCACTGCCAGGAACTGGGACATGGGGCCCGCCAAGTGCCCGATGATTATCGAACCCAGGGAATGTAAACGTTGGAGGCGCAGGTCTTATTTTGCCAGGCCTGTATATGCTGCCCAAAAGAACTACGAGCGAGCGTCAAGTGTGTCCAGTCCGGGTAGGAGGCCATTCTGTATGGCCTTAATGGATTCTGGGAGTCGGTGACACTAGTCCGTGCCAGTTTAGTGGATCCGGGTAAACTCCAGCCCCGTTGCCCTGGGGTGGTCTGTATACATGGGGACACTAAAGACTATCGCACCCCGTAAGTCACCTGAGAGACTCCCTGTGGGTCCGTTAATCATGAAGTCGGTGTTGTAAAGGACTTAATGCACCATGTGATATAGGCCGGGATTTTCCCCTTTATTTTGGAATATATGGGAGAATAAGCGGGCCCAAAGGGTGTGTAAACATGGGTCTAAAGGGTGCGAACCTGCAAGTCCGGTAAAAGGGGTGCCCAGAGGGTTCTGATATTTTCCCCTTAATGGTCCTGGCAGGAGATTCAGGGGAAAATCCCCCAGAAATAGAATTTTCTACTTTGCAGGTTGCCAGGGGTAACTTTGGGACGGAGCATTTAAAGGTTTCCCAAGTTAGCAAACGCCTGGCGGAATGTCAAAGTCATAAATGGGGTGCAGCAAGAACCTGACACAAATTGGGGGTATCCACATTTTGCAGTGCGGGAGAATCCCTTTACAGGGTAAAGAAGACCCCAACGGGGGTGGTAGAACAATTTGTGGTGCCACAGTTACATGTGCGTATGGTCTTGGAGCTGGGTCTTCACATGTGCGGTGGCCATCTGGGGTAGACAAGACAAGGAGCGCATTGAGGAATTTTTACGGGCCCGGTATATATAGAGCGGTAGAGGAATTTTGTCATTCGTGTCCTGAATGCCAGATTAATACCCCACGGCCACACCTCCGTAACCCACTAGTTCCGGGTACCGATCATTGAAGTTGCCGTTTGAGCGCATCGCTATGGACCTGGTGGGCCACTTCCTAAGTCTGCCAGAGGCCACCAGCAAAATCTTGGTGGTGCTAGACTATGCCACCCGTTATCCGGAACCCATCCCACTTAGGAACACCTCAGCTAAGGTGATTGCAAGGGAACTATTCCACATGTTCCCAGAACAGGGATTCCCAAAGAAATCCTCACCGACCGGGGAACCCCCTTTATTTTCTAAGATTACAAAAGAGCTGTGTCGCCTCCTAAATATTTCACACCTAAGAACCTCAGTATATCACCCCAGACTGACGGCCTTGTAGAAAGGTTTAACAGGACATTTAAGGGATGCTAAAAAGAGTAGTAGACAAGGATGGGGAAAAACTGGGACCGGTTATTTCCATAGCTAATGTTCTCTATAAGGGGGGTTCCACAGGCTTCCACAGGGTTTTCCCCATTCGAACTCTTATACAGTAGACATCCCAGGGGGCTATTAGATATACTAAAGAGACCTGGGAACAGGGGCACACGCCTCACCGCAGTTCATTTTAGCATATTTCCGAAATGCAAGATAGGATTGCTGCGTGATGCCAATTGTGAGAGAGAATATGCAACAAGCGCAGGGAAACGCAAGCCAGAGTGTATAAACCGTCCTGCAAAATTAAGGTCCTTTCAGCCAGGTTGACCGCGTGTTGGTGCTGGTTCCAACAGCGGAAAGTAAATTTCTGGCAAAGTGGCAGGTCCTTATGAGGTCCGAGAAAAAGGTCAGTGAAGTGAACTATAGAGTGTATCAGCCAGGGGAAAAAGGAAGCCGCTCCAAAATCTACCACATTAATTTACTCCCAAACCTGGAAGGACAGAGAAGCCCCTTTGGGGCTTTCGTGTAAGCCTAAGGAAGTCCCTAGTCACGAGCTTTCCAGAGAATCCGTATCTCAGACTCCTTTTTCCAAGTACAAGTACAGGAGGTGAAAGAGTTATTGGGGAGAAATAGAGACAGTTTTCGGACTTACCAGGTAGAAAAGCAGGTCATAAAGAATGACATAGTGACGGAACCGGGTCAAAAAGTAAGGTTTTAGGGCCCATCGTGTGCCCGAGGCCCAGAGACAGGCTATCTCGGAGGAGTGGAAAAAATGTTGTCACTGGGGGTTATAGAAAAGTCACAGAGTGGTTGGTCCAGCCCATAGTCCCCATTCCAAAACCCCATGGTAGCCTAAGGTTCTGTAATGACTTTAGGAAGCTAAATGAGATGTCCAAATTGATGCATTCCGATGCCAAGAGTGGAAAGAGCTCATAGAAATGTTACGGCCCGCCAGATACATCACCACCCTGGACCTAACTAAGGGCTATTGGCAGTGCCACTTACAAAAGCAAACCAGGGAGAAAACCGCGTTTCTACACCCGACGGTCATTTTCAATATGTGGGGCTGCCCTTTGGCCTCCAAAGGTGCCCTGGCCACATTCCAGAGGTTGATGGATATTGTCCTACGGCCACATAGAAAATATGCAGCTGCATATTTAGATGATGTAGTTATTTTCAGCTTTAGGGCTGGAACTCCACCTGGCTAAGGTTCAAGCTGTCCTGGACTCCATTCGGGAGCAGGTCTCACCGCAAACCCAAGAAATGCGCCATAAAGGCTTGAGGGGCTCGATATCTGGGGTACAACATTGGTTTGGGAGTCATTTAAAAACCCAACAGACAAAAAACGAGGCTATTAAAAATTGGGCCCAAGCCGGTGTCAAAAAGACAGGTTAAAGCTTTTCTTGGGTTGGGGCCGGGTATTATAGAAGGTTTGTGCCAAATTTCCCTCTGTGGCCCCCCCCCCTTACAGACCTCACCAAGGGTCTAAATCCACTAAGGTAAAGTGGGACAAGGAAGCAGATGAAGCGTTTCAGAGTTTGAAAGAGGAGCTTTGCCAAGGACCAGTGTAAAGTGCCCCTGATTTCAAGGCAGAATTCGTAGTACAGGCAGATGCCTCTAACAAGGGACTGGGGGCTGTACTATCCCAGGTGATTGATGGGGAAGAACACCCCTTTGGGATACTTAAGGGAGAAAACTGACAGCAGCAGAAAAGAACTACGCCATCGTAGAAAGAGAGTGCTTAGCTTTAAAGTGGGCAAAATTTAATCTCTCAAACTACCTGATGGGGAGAGAGTTTTTCCCACTAAAATGGATGGCCCCAAAATAAGGCAAAAATGCCAGGTGATGAGGTGGTTCCCAGCTCTACAGGATTATAGGTTTTTGTGTAGAGCATCGCCGAGGTTCCCAGCAAGGCAATGCGGACGCACTTCGTTTTACCCATTGCCTGGAAGCACAAGGTGCTCCTCCCCACAGGCTGAGCAGAGGGGGGGGATATGTAAAGGGGACAGCTGGAAGGTCCTTAATGGGGTGTACATACCAGCGAGATTTCTGGCTTACGCCAGGAAAAGAGATTAGGTAACATGTCACCAAGGTTTTCCTGGCCTTGGTGAAATAGAAGCCATGTAGTTTGTGTGGTTTTAACCTCAATAAGGGGTTAACATACGTTTTCTAGGTAGTATGGCTTTCTTCAAACCAAAACCTGGGGTGGCTTTTATTGGGAATAGGCAAAGCGTTGGGTGGCTGTCTACTCCCCTTTTTCCCCCTGACCAGGATTTGGGGCTAGCCCTTATAAGTCAGCTAGTCAGCTGACCAGCCCAGTCTGTCATACAAGGTCAAGGAGTTTGGCCTGAGAGGTGGGACGGACTTGGAGTACCCAGGAACTCACCTAGACCGTTTGCTAGAAAAGTGTAGTGAGGGAACTGCACTGTCTAGCCAGCACTCAGCCGAGCAGGCGTTTTTTGTTTTGTTTGTTTGTTATTCGGTTTGCATCTGGCATACGTTCTTTGTATACCTGTTGTGCCAATAAAACATGGGAGGACCCGTGCTGGAACAAGCTTCAACCTGTCTGTGTCTCTGTCTACATTGGACTGCGATCCCCAGAGCCGCATCTAAACGTGAGTGGAAGCTTACAATATGTGTGTACTTTTTATTTTGATTTTTTGGATTGACATTTGTAATGGGGAAAGGGCAGTGTGCATGTTTTTACATAACAATTATTTGTGTGTTTTACTTTTTTTCTCACTTTTTTTATTTCAACATTATTTACACTAGTTCTGATAGGGAACTTGACTTCAGCAATCTGTAGATCGCTATTACCATATATAGAATTACATGGCTTTCCAGCTATGTCTTATGACTGTCAGTCACCAGTGTGGTGATGCACATCCAAAAACATTTTATGAAAAAAATAAGCATAAATGCACACTGGCGAGGCAATAACATACATCTATTCCAAATGTCACACAGGTGAGTCCTAACACTAAAACGTTACCTCTCTTAGTGTTAGGATTCACCTGTGCTGGGGTCCCCTTGACGCAATTGGGAGGTGAGCTTAAACACTTTTGTTCAAAATTGTGAACTATGAAACCCAAATTTTCATATATCCTTAGCAGTAATGCATTTTAAAAAAAATATCCTATATGCCTTTGATGTTTTCTTAGTTGTTAGTGTGCTGCTGACATTTGGAATAGATGTATGTTATTGCCTTGTCAGTGTGCACCTACACTTATTTTTTTTTAAAAAATGTTTTTGGATGTGCATAGCCAAACAAGGTTTTTTCAGTCTGTATGAGGAGTGGCTGCCTCATTGGCTTTTTGCACTCCGCCCATCTCCGTAGGTTTTAAATCAGTGCAGGATATTTAGTAGCTAGTCCTTTTCACTCCCTAAGGTGTTGCAGTCTGAACAGGCTCCACGAGCGGTAACGTTTTAGTGTTAGGACTCACCTGTGCTGGGGTCCCCTTGATGCAATTGGGAGGTGAGCTTAAACACTTTTGATCAAAATTGTGAACTAAGAACCCCAAATTTTCATATATCCTTTGCAGTAATGCATTTTTAAAAAAATTCCTATATGCCTTTGATGTTTGCTTAGTTGTTAGTGTGCCGCTGACATTTGGAATACCAGTGTGGTGATGTCATAGACAGCCCCGAAGCCTTTGTCATGGAAGCCATAGGTACCCCGCAATTGCGCCACAGGCTTCCAATGGAGACAGAGGGAGCTCCCTCCCTCTTTCCGTCCCTTAGCTGCCATGGTCGCAATTGACTGTTTTAGCTAAGGGGTTAATTGGCAGTATTCTTGAACATCCAAAGGCGCTAAGGGGTTAATTAAGCTGACAAACACAGTGGTAAAAACTGCAACTGTTAATAACAAGTTTGCCGGAGATACACTGATGTCTCCAGAAAAGTCGCTTGGGCATTGGCAACCTCAGTTTTATCCATATACTACTGCCACTCTGGGGACTCTGGTGTAGAAGAATCACCAAAGTCAGTGCCTGACAGCCTGTTCAGCTGTCTCAACCTCTTCCTTAACATTTCATAACCCTCCTGATGCACTGGATTTAGTAGCATACAATTTCATTTTCTGGAAAACAAGTTATTTTGTGCTTTAAATAATAAAGTGCATTTACAGAAAAAAACAAAAACAAATGTTGAATGGAAGCTAGTAATCAGGACCATTAAAATAAAAAGAACTAATCTCCACATGATAAATGCATAAAACAATTAGTGAATAAACCATCCCACCAGTTAGTGTGACCTGTTCCGAACTTTAAGGTCAAAGAAGCAAGCTGCAAATAACTCCTCAAGAATTGGCCTCACGCAACAACATTACTATTTGGCTACATAAAGCAAATACTTGTAGTTAACACAATAATGTTCATCCCAATTTTGAAAACCCAAGAGCCCCAAAACAGCCTCACATAAGTGAAAGCTTTCCCTTTAATTCAGAATAATAGTCGACAGCCTTAACCCAAAGAAGTGCATAGTTTTTTCTGCTTAACTTTTTAAAAAGTAATTTGAGTACAATACCCCTTTGTTTTGATTTTAATTATATGAAGTTCTATGTGGTAATTCTGTGTGTTTTGCTGGAGATTTATTGGTGCTTTTTTTAATGCCCAAAACAAAAACCCCATGGCAAATGAAATTTTGCGCAACGCACTCTTTCGAAAAAATAATTAATCTGATATAATTTGCACTGATTTGCTTTTTAAAAAACAGATCTTTCCATAAAAGGGGGGAATTTAATATAAGGTTTATAGGGGGCCGGATTTAATAGCTAAGCCCGTGGGTTTTCCTGAGAAATCAGACATTAAAATTTAAAGTGTAAAAAAAACACTTCAACCCACAGTTAATAGCACCCAAAAAAGGTTTATCAATGAAGTGTAAAATTGGGGGACAATTTCCTCCCTAAGAAAAAGGGCCATTAACTAGGGATCAAAATGATCCTTGTGATCTCAATGAGTCTAAACCTAATAAGCACCTAAAAGCAAAAGGACCTTCAGCACACCTTGATTAAGACAAGGGGAAAATATTTTATAAATTCACCCTTTGGGAATTTTCTTTTAAGCAAAATTTAAGCCATGCTTTTTAGCTTAGCTGTAATTGTAATCCCCATTCTAACGGGATCGTTTTCTCCCCTTCACAAAGATATATTGCAAAATCGAAATTGCTTTTTTTAAGTTGCTTTTTATCTGATTTAGATAAAATGAAATGCAAGTACAAAATTATGTTATAAAAAAAAAAGGGGTGCCGAACCCTGGAAACAGGAAAAATGCCTGCTATTATAAAATGGAAGTGTCTTATGGGTTATACAAATGAAAACGGGGTGTTGTGTGACCCCCTGAAGTTATGAAAATCTGGCAAAGACGAGATTTAAAAAGTTTTTTCACATTACATTTCATCAACGGGATTTTGCCTAATGTTTAGGCTTGAGTCTTTTCAAGGGACAGTTACCAATTGTGAGGCTAGGGAGTCATTGTTCCCCTGCTTCTCTTAAATTCATCTCTTTAAACGGTTTTTCCAAAGTTATTTAAAATTAAATTGTTCCCATTAAAAATAAAAATTAAATTAAAAAAAATAAAAAAATCGAAAGAATTTTGTAGTTATTATAACGGGTTTAACGGGGGTAATAAAGCAAGTTGTTATATAGAAATTTAAATCCAATAAGAATTTAAAACACAAATAGTTTCCCCCCACCTATTTGGGAAATTTTGAAATGCATACTTACTACTTATGGTCCTGGAATGCATTGGGAGTGGACGCAGAACCACCCAATTCCATTTTTTTTTTTTTTATGATCCTTTTTTAAAATTTGTTTAATCATTTCTTATCCTTTTTAAAATTTTGATAGGGGTAATTTTTTTTTTGCTTTTCTTTTACTTCTTTATTTATTTTCAAATCAACTTAAATGTCCACAGGAATAAAACAGCCAATAAAAATCAAAGGACCACATGCCATGAATGATTTAAAGAGAAAATAAATTTTCTTCTTTAAAAGGACAGAAAATATAACCCAAAATACCTATAACTTTGATTTATTATAGAAAAAATTAAAACAGTTAAAAATGAAAAAAAAAAAAAAAACAAGAAAGAAAGGAAGGGAAAGAGGGTTCCCAGGGGTAAAGAACTGGAAAAGAAGAAAAAAATCAGTTTATAAATTTTTTTCCATTAATGTAAAGTAATACTATCTTGGTATCTAAAACAATAAAGGACTACTGTACATTCTCTCATATATATATTATGTATCTTCCAGCTTTGGGGGTCAACAATTTTTTTTTAAAGGGCTAGCTTCCCTTAAAATATTTGGGTTGGTAAACCCAAAGAAGCTGACACAAAAAAAGTTTTGATTTTTTTGTCTCTCCAAATAGTAATTTTTAGAAACTGATATTAAATTTTTACTAATTTTTTTGCATTCCGTCTAATACAAGAATTTGTTTTAAGAGCAAAAGTATTTTTCTGTTATTTAATTTGTGCTCAATTCCAGTGAATCTCGTATTTGTGGGCCCTTAAAAAGCCGCCACATTTGGGGGGTTCCAAGTTTGTAATGCCCTTTTAAACAAGGGATGTCTTGGTGAAACCATTCAGTGACTGTCCCAAGATTTACAGGGGAATAATTCCAAGTATGAAGGCAGAAATTGAATTTGCAATGACATGTTGCACTCCATTGGTTTTAAGCTTAATGAAGGTTATCAACCTTTTGATACAGTTTTTCCTAATAACCACGAAGAAAATCCAGCAAAAGCTTAAATATTTTTCCCAATGTTTTTTTCAGGCCCCCTCACAACTCTTGACTTGCTTGTCTATCTGATGAGTCGGTTTGTGGGCCAGCAAAATATCTTGCTATTTTTGGGGCCCCAATTTTTCTTTAGAACTTTTTTTTTCAATGAAAACCCTTTTAGGCTAAGTGATGGGAAAGTAACATTGTTGGTCCACATTTTGCTACCTTTTAGTCAACGCGACAAATTGTCTAGTTCTTTTAAAAGTAAGTAGCTTTGTCACGGGTGTTTCATTTGCTTTTGACCGCACTTTGTATTTCTGAGCTGCAATCCAAAACTCCACAATGTTCCAGTTGTACTGCTTATTTAAATTG
>JAODAL010082230.1:0-11645 GCA_025379985.1 Phyllomedusa bahiana
AACTGAAAATTGGGGTTTTTTGTGGGGTTTTTGTAACTGTGTTAAAATTCCCGTTGGCTTTCCTCTCTCACGTATAATTTAAAGGGTGTCTGAGCCTTTTATGGGTCCTCTCACAGTGGGCAGCTCAGGGGAAAATTGGGGAATTTCTGACTTTCTAGCTGTTAAATATCCCCTCCCCCCCCACCCATTAAAAACACCTTTTATAGTTTTTGCTTCCCCCCCTCTAACCCCCCCTCCCGGGTAAAAAAGGGGGGCGAGTCAATTTTCCCCACATTTGTTTTCATCAGTTTAGGCTGTAAGTTTAACGGTTTACAGCAAAAGGGAGTTTTGGATACAATCCATTGGGTTTGAAAAAATCAGTGTGTTAAATTTAATTTAAAAAATTTGGGTATCGGGTCCACTCAAAAAGTGGTGGTAAATGACTCTTCCGAGTGGTCCCCCGATAGTGGGGTCCCAGGGGGATATTGAGGGGCCCTTTTTATTTAATGTATTTATTAAAGATATGTGGGGGAGATCAAAAAAACGGTTTCCCATTTTTGCAGTTGGGGCCCCAAGTAGGAAAGGGGGTGCAATCAAAGGAAAAATCTCGTAAAATTTTAAACATTATGTTTTCGGGGGTCCCTGCACCCTCGCGCGGGGGCGCAAAACCCCACCCCAAAAAACCGGCCCGCACCCCTTCTGCGGCCGGGGCCCGAAACCCAAAACCCTTTTCCCCCACACCCCAACGTTCCCCCCCTTAAACCCAAAAAAACCCCCTCTTTCCGGGGCCCGGGGGCACCGCGCCCTCTAGTGCGCCCGGGACGCCGGGGATTTTTAAAAGGGGCATGCCCGGGGATTGGTTCTCACCGGGGACGGGCCCTAATTTAAAACCCCCCCTCTTCCCCACACCTTTTTCCAATCGGTTAAAATGCCTTGTGCCGGAGAGGGACGTTCCAAAAGTGCTTTTCCCCTTTTAAAATTTTACCCTCCCTTTTGGGTTTCCCTCCCTTGACCCCCGAACCATTGCCCCCCCTGTCCTGGGCCTTCTGCCTGCCCCCCTACGAGCCTGCTTCAAAGGAAATTTTTTTAACCGCGCAACACCTCGGCTGCCACCCCAAAAGTTTAAATCAGGGGAGGACCCCGGGATAATTTGGCCCCAGCAAGGGCCCTCCCCTTTGCGGCGGGGTCTGGTGAAAAAACCGGGACCTACTTGATTTTCCCCTCCCCGGGGTGGCTTTCGCATCGCTTGTGGTGGTCCCAAGGGTCCAAATATCACATCCGTAAAATTCGGGTTTGGCCATGGGTCCCACCAAGGGGCCCTACCCGCTCTCCGACCTCACTACCCCCGGGGGCCAGCCAAAAAACCAAACAGATCGCGCAGCAAGGCAACCCCTAACCAATTGAAAACCCATATGCGCAGCTTTCCCGGCCAAAGCACACAAACGGCGGGCCGTGGGTCCCCAAACGGGATGCCGGTTGGGTTTCGGGCCCCCAAAAAAACCCCTCCCGCCCCCCCCCCCCCCCGGCCCCCCAAAAATCCCCTTGTCCATTTCCGACAAGTTTAGGGGGCTCTAAGGCCTGCAGGGGGGTTTATCACCCCGTGGGGCTCTCCACGTGGAAAATTATGGAGGGCAATTCCGGGCCCCAAAGGGCCAAGGGGGCCTTTGTGGTCAGTCTTTCCATCCCAAAAGGCCCCGGACTGGGCGACGGGCCCCTTTTGGGGGGCCGGGGGCGAACCTATCACAGCTGCTGGCGACATTCTTGCAGGAGTTCCGCGGATTTCGGGGGAAACCCGCCCGCGGCCCGTCGCTGGGAAAACCCCTTTATTTAAACCCACAGCAGGGGAACTCCTCCTTGGCGACTAGGGCAATTTCGCACCTTGCCCTTTAATTGGGTTGGGAAAGAGCCGTTGTGCGCCAGTTTCCCAAAAAGGGGCCCCTTTCCAAATTAAAAATGCCCCCCCACCCCCGGGGCTCTCCCAGTCTTTTAAATTTAGCTATATCTGGAAACCCATAGCAACCTTTCTCGGAGAGACGGGGGGAGGGTCCCCCAAACTGGGAAAAAGCTCAAAACCCGGCCCACCCTCTTGGGGGCCGTGTTTCCGCGTCCCCCACTGCCCCCCTTTCCCCGCCAGCCCTTGGGAAAAAGGCCCTGCAAGGGACGAAAACCCCCCTGTTCCCCCGCAACGACTTGCCCGATGGGGTGAGGGGAAGTTGTGTCCCCTTTCTGCGGGGGGGCCCCAACATTCCCTAGGGGGTTTCCCAAATTTTTTCGGAAAAGTCCGGGGAAAACCAAAGCACCCAGGGTTTTGTAAAGGGGGGCGCCCCAGGTGGGTAATCCCTCTCCATGGCTCATGCTGCCAGCTTGGTAAATCCAAAAAACCCCGGAAAACTGGGGTTTCCCAGTGTCCCTTTTCCCGGATTCCGGGTGGTGGGACTTTATGGATGCTTCGTTGGGGACCAATTTTGTCTCCGGTGGTCCCCCTAGACCAAAACCCCTTTGGGCTTTCCTGTCAGTGGGGAAAACTATTAAGCGAAACCCCTCCACTACCGGGCTGAACCAGGTCCCCACAAAAAGGAGCCCCGCACAGGGGAAAAAAAAACCAAAATTCTTTGTGTTACCCCGTTTTTCCTCGGTGTTTTTACGGGGGTTCCTTTGGGTATAGGTCACGCCCCTATGCTGGATTTGGGAAACGGGTGAAATTTTTTCCCCTGGGCCCCGGGCGCCCGTCTCGTTGTTTCTGGGGACTCCCCCCCGGGGGGGGGGGCGCCCCCCCGTCCCCCACATTCCCCTCCCAAAACCATTACCTGGGTTTAACCCCAACCTTATCAGGGTTTTCCCAAACGTTTTTTCCCAGAACGATGAGCATTCCTCCTATCCCCATTAAAGATGCCCCCTAAACCCGTACCCGGGATAGTCCTCCCCCCGGGGAAGGTCCCCCTCTCCTTTCCTGAAATTGGCGAGTCCGGGCCTAGTAGAAAAAATCTACAAAGGGTTTTCATTCCCCCAAATTACTTCCCCCGGCGGGTTCCCGGTTTTTTTTTGGGGGAGGGAAAAAAAAATACCCTGAGGACCTGCATTAACCACCGTGGTCTAAAAAAGATCACCATCAAGAACCGGAACCCCTGGGCCCTTTTAAACACAAAAACTCTTTTTAAAAGTCTCCGGGGGGCCAAGGGTTTTTTTAAAATGGCTTGCGGGGCATATAATTCAACCGGGTCCGGGGAAAGGGGACGATGGAAGGGCCCTTCAAAAACCGTATGGGCACTTTTTAGTAATTTGGGAAAGCCCTTCCGGGTTAGCAACCCGGCCCCTCCCTTTCCCGGAAAAAAGTCAATGACATTTTTCAGAGACCTTTATGTCCCGTTAGTGGTCTACTTTAAAACATCCGGTATTTTCACCCCATCTGGGGTCCCCCCCAATCCCCAAAGTGCGCCCGGTCGAAAAAACCCCGCGCAGAAAACCCTTATACGCTAAATGGGAAAAATGCCTATTTCACCGACCACCCTCCCGTTCCGGGTACATAGGGCCCCATGTATGGAAACCCCCCAGGTTGGGGGGACCTTCCCCATTTTTTCCCCCCCGGGAAACCCGCGCCTGAAATTTAAATTTGGGGGGGGCATGTCTAAATACAATTAAAAACCGCCCCCCTCGGGGGTTTTGTTTTTGGCGCAGTGCGGGTTTCCCACCAGTGCGGCGCTGCGTCCTATGATTTGCCCCCGGGGGTACGCAAATCAAAACATGCGGGGAAAAAAATTCCCTGGCCCCCGCCAGTGTTGGGGGCACAGTGCGGGGGGAAACGCAGGCGGGACTTAGGCCCCCTCGGGGGTGCGCCGAAAAAAAAGTTTCCATCGAGACAGGCGGAACAGCAGAAAACTTTTCCGATTCGGTGCGGAGTTAAACCAAAAATTCCTTTATAAAGGCTTTCAACATTCTCAGGAAAAAGCGAAACCTAAAAAATAAAAAATACAAAACAAAATCCTTTCCAATATCCTAATTCAAAATTTAGGATATTAAATTTGCCGGAAAATCAGAAAAAAAAATCAAAAGCTATCTGATTGGCGGCAAAAAACCGGCCAATCAGAATAGACGACAGTGAACCAAAAAAAATTTTTTTTGGGGAAATTTTTGCCCAAAATCAAACCACGGGGGGATGTTCAAAAACAGTAAAAATGCTGAAAAGAGCGATTGGTTAAGCTACCGGGGGGCTTGGTAGCTCAGACAATCAGAATAGGCGCAGGACCCATTCTACCCATGGAGAAATTTGCCAATCAGAATGGAGCGACAAAGACCCATTCGTCAGGGAAAGGGGTTTCCCAATCAGAATCCCCGGGGGAAAATTTCAAAATACGTAAAAAAAAAAAGAGCTGTTTGGCTGACTACGGGGGCTGGCAACCCACCAAAATCAGAGGCGAGTACTTTCCATTATAGTCTATGGAGGATGGGCGACTGAAATCTGGGCACCAGCGCCGTGCGGCATAAAATTTTAAAAAAAAATTATTTTTATTAAGTGCAAACATTATCAATAAAGAGCCGAACCCTTTTTTACATAAAAACATTAAAAACCCAAACAACCTTTGTGCCGAACCGCGCAAAAGGGGAATTGCAAAGGAAATGCCGGGAAATACGTAATTCAAATTGTTTAAAGCTATTCTCTTTGTTTCGGCGAAGACACCCAATCAAATAGAGCGACAAAGACCCAATAAACCTAGGGAGAATTTTGGCCCAATCAGAATGGGAGCGACAGTGGCCCATTCTAACCTATAAAGGAGTTTTAACCAATCAGAATGGAGCGACAAAGTCCCATTATATTTAGGAAATTTTGGGACCAATCAAAATCAAACGGGACAGTTCAAAATACCGTAAAAAAACGAAAAGGGGCTGATTGGCTGGGCTAGGGGTGGTTGTCCCCCCCCAGCCAATAAAGGGGCGCGAGCTACTTCTCCCCATATAGTCTATGAGAGATGGGTCACTGAAATCTGGGCACTCGCGCCTGGGCCATAAAGTGTTAAAAAAAAAATTTTTTTATTAAGTTAAAACATCAGAAAAAGAGCAAACCCCTTTTCTTTAAAAATAAAGCTTTTAAAAACCCAACAACGCTTTTGCGCCGGGGACCGGCGCTACATGGGGAATGCAATAGAGAAAAATCCCCCGGGAAATACAGTAATTAAAAATTGTTTAAGTATTCCTTTGGTCGGCAAAAACCCCAATCAGAATGGACGAAAATTTTCCCTTTAAACCCTATGGAGGAGAATTGACCAATCAGAATGGGAGCAAAAAATTCCCCCATTAACAAGGAGAAAAATTGACCAATCAATTCAAAGGCGGCGTTCAAAAACAGTAAAAAGCAGAAACACTGATTGGTTGAAGGGCGGGGCCCCTCCAGTTTTACCAATCAAGCGCGAGTACTTTTTCATGGGTTCTGGGGGAAAAGAAATTCGAGCGCGCTCGGATTGGCTAATTTAAAAAAGGGGCGCCGTTATTTGGACCAAGGGAGAGCGGCGCGCCCCTAGGTTTTCTATGCAATCGAAATAAAGTACAGGGCCGAAAAAAAATTATAACACACAGAAGTTGCCCCCGATTGTATAAAAAACAAATGTAAAGGGGGTAACGAAAAAAAATTAAATCAAAAAATATTTTATTTCTTTTTTTTTCGTTACCAAGGATCAATAGATGGGTGCAAAAAAAATAGAGAAATAAACATTATTTTATTTATTTTAAAATTTTTTTTCGTTTTCCCCCATATTTCATTCTTTTTAACCCGGGACCACTTCTGTATTTTAATTTGATTTTTGCCATGTACAGTTTTTTTTCGATTGCATTAAAACCCCTTGGGGGTGCTCGCCTCCCCTTTGGGCCCCAAAAAACCGGGGTCTTTTACTTAGCCAACACAGACGCACTCGAATTTTTTCCCATAAATCTATGAGAAATTTAAACCACCTCTGTTTGGGTAAGCTGGACAGCCCCCCCCGCTTTTAACCAATCAGCTCGTTTCTCTTTTTACTGTATTTTGAACTGTCCCGCCCTTTTAATATGTTTTGGGCAATTTTTTCCCCTAGATAAATGGGGCCTTTTTTGCTCCTATTTGATGGTCAATTCTTCCATAGGTTATAATGGGGCATTGTCGCTCCTATTTTATTGGTGGGTTATGCACCAATGGAAAAGCTTTTTAAAAAATTTGAATTACTGTATTCCCCGCTTTTTCCTCTATTGCAATTTTCCCCTTTTAGCGCCGGTCTCGGGGCCCAAAAGGTTTTTCGGTTTTAAAATCTTTATTTGTAAAGAAGGGTTCGTCTTTATTGATAAATTTTTTCATTTAAAAAAAATCTTTTTTTTATTAAATTCATGCCGCCGGCGTGACGCCGAATTTCAGTGCGCCATCCTCCATAAATATAAAGGGAGAAGACTGCGCCTGATTGGTGGATACCCAAACACCCCTACTCAGCCAATCACTCTTTTCTGTCTTTTTTCTTATTTGAATTAACCCCCCGTGGATTCTGATTTGGGCAATCCTTCCCATAGGTTTTAATGGTTTATGTCGCCCTATTCTGATTGGGGTTTATGCCGCCAATGGGGAAAAGTTTTAAATTTGTTTACGTATTTTCCCGCAATTTCCAAAACACAATCTGATATTGCGGGTTCTAAAGTTTTGGAAAGTGGGGTTTTTTTTTTTTTTAGTTTTTTTTACGTTCCTCTTTTCTGATACTGTTTCCGCCTTTATAAAGGCGTTTTTTCGGAATCATACCCTTGCACGGAGCGGAGCGCCGAGATTTCTGTCCATCTTCGACCGCCCCCTCGCATGTTGGACCCCTGTTTCCCTTTTCCCCCCCCCCCCCCCCTCTTCAGCATTTGCCCAAAAAAAAAACCTGGTTCCCTGTCGGAGTCCGTGCGCTCACTGCGCCCCGCTTTCCGACCCCCCATCGACACCCCGGGAGTTTCGAGCGCGCTGCGTCCCCCCCCGGAAAACCCTACACCCGCCACACCGCTCCCACTGCCCGCCCCTTCATGGGGGGCGCAGCTGAAAGGGGGCGAAAGCGCCCCAAACGTTTCCTGCTCCGACGGGGGTTTGGGGCTGGGGGGCCAGTATACGCAGAAAATGGGCGAAAACCCTTCATACAGGGGGCCCAAAATTTGTACGGGTCGGGGGGGCCCCCCACCAAACTTCTCCCGCCCTACGGGGGCCCCGACCTTTCCCCTTGGGCTATAAAACGCTTCCGGGTCTCGCAAATTACTCCCGGCAATTTACCGCACTTTTAAAGTTGGTAGCACAATTGTGGCCCTTACTAAAAAAACTGCCACCCGAAACTGGGGCCTCCCGGGCCCCCGAAGAAGCCTTTTTCCCAAATTAAGGGAGCATTCGCCTCCCCACCGGTGTTATCCCGGGCCCGTACCGAGAAACCCTTCTTTCTGGAAGTGGGGCACCCGTTCCATAGGGGCTGGAGCGGCTCACTCAAAGGGGGCCCAAGGGGAAGACTCGGGCCTGCGGGTTTTTTTTCCAGGACCTTCTCCCCACAAAAGAAGAACTATACCACGGGGTTTGGGGAAAAAACTTTTAGCCTTAAACTTCCCTAGCCAAATGGCGCCACCCCCTGGGGGGTGCCCCGCCCCCCTAAATTATCTTCACTGCCCCACAAAAATCTCCTCTATCCCCAGACAGCACAAGGGTCTAAATTCCCGTAAAAGCGGATGGTTTTCTGTTTTTTCCCCTTTTTCCAACTACATCATCCACTTCCGAGGGCAAAAAAAGAACCTAAAGGGCCCGATGCTCTTTCCCATGCCTCTGTTTGTTGTGGGGGGGAAGAGGGGGCCCCCAAAACCCATTTTGTACCCCCCCCCCCGGAAGTTGATTCTGGGGCCCCCCACTAACCCCCAAAGGGGTTCCCCCAGGGAAGCGTATGTGCCCCTGCGCCCCGGTTTGAGGGTCCTGAAAGGGGGGTCACTGTTTCCCCATACCGGAACCCTGGAGTTCGAAGGTCTTGTTCTTTTGTTTCCCCCGGTTCTATGGGGCCTGGTCTCTTTTAACAAAGAAAGGGGGTTTGGGGGGGGCCTGCACCCCCTTGCCCGCAATAAGTCCCCTCCCCAAAGACCTGGGGGGGACTACCCCCAACCTCTCCTGGCCTAGCTTTCCTTGGAGCATTTTTGGCCATGGATTCATAACTAAATTACCGCCCCTGAAGGAAATAGGGTCATTTGGGTGGTCACTGACCTTTTTTCCAAGATGGCTCTTTTTTTCCCCCTTGCCGGGCCTTCCTTCGGGCCCCCGGCTCCCCAAAATTTTTTTAAACACATCTTCCGTCGAAAGGACCCCCCTTACACATAGTCCGGACCGGGGAGTCCTTTTCGCCCTAGATTTTGGAGAGGCCTCTGTCACTACTGCAAGTGGAACGGGGACTTTCCTCTGCGTACCCCCCAAAAACCCCAAAGGGGAAGTGGAGGGGTGAACCCGGGGTCCTAGGGCTTATCCCCGGGCCATTCACTTCCCCAAACAATATGATGCCCAGTCAAACTCCCTTTGGGGCGGAATTTTCGTTTTAATTCCCTGGACTCTGTTTCCCGCTCGGGATCCCCTTCCCATTGTCTTTGGCCCGGCACCCCCGCCCCCCCCTTTCCCACTGCCCTCTGCCCCTCCGATGCCCCTGTGTGGACACCCTGGTCCTTTGACCATCCGCTGTCGGGAGGGAGAGGCCCAGTCCCTGCTTCAGGCCCGGCCCGTATGAAGACCCAAGCGGACAAAAAAGAAGACCCCCCCCCTTCCTTTGTCCCGGGGGGGTAAGGTAGGCTGTCTGCCAAATAATCCCTTTTAAAATCCCCCGCTACAAGCTGGGGCCCCGTTTTTTAGGGCCCTTGAAGTCCCGAGGCGCATTTTAACCTGGGCCTACAAGCTCCGGTCCCTCCGACCATTTCTCATCCCCAAAATCCCTTCCCTGTCTCCCTAGGGGGCCCGGGCAACCCTTTAAACCCCTTCCTGGTTTCCCGGGGTTCCCCCTCCCCCCGTAGCTGATTCCACAATATTTTTTCCGTCAAAGGATTTTGGGGCCCCTAAGACGGTTCGGGGGAGACCTTTTTTTTGGGGTAATGGGAAAAGGGGGTTTTGGGGCCCGAGGAAAGGTCGTGCGGCCGGAAAGGAAAAATCCCGGGTAGGGGGCTCTTGCTAAGTTTATGTGGGAAAAAGAGGGGGGGGCCTAAGGGGGGGGGGGGCTGTTTTGGGTGTCCCTGCGACCCTCGTGTTGGTCGAAAGGGACACCCCCAAAAGCCCCAGAACCTCCTGCTGGGCCCCGGGGCCGCCCGCCCCGGGGCTCGGACCCCGGCACCCCCGGCCCGTCTGGGGCACACTTACCCTTTCCCCGCCCTGGTCCCCTCCCCTTTCGCGGCTCCTGCTGCCCGGCCCCGGGTTAGGCGCCCTCTAGAGCGGCGCTGGCATCCGGGGGGATTTTAAAAAAAACAGTTTCGCCGGTGGGTTGGTTATCACCGGGCACGGACCCTATTTAAGCCCGGGCCCCTTCCCCAGAAAACCCTTTTCCCAATCATATGCCCCCTTTTGCCTGGAGAGGAAAAATTTTCCAAAAAATGTCTTGTCCCGTTTACTGTGTACCGTTCCTTCTGCCTCCGTCCCTTGACCACGAAATTTTCCCTGTCCTTTACCCCTTTTGCCTGTCCCCCACTTCGAGGGCCCGCTTCACGATTTTTTACGCGCAAACCTCGGCTGCCACCGCAACAAGGTCACGTCGGGGTGCGACCGGTAGTAAACCGCGAGCAAGTCCCTCCCCCTTTCGGCGGGCTCTTTGGGGAAAACCCCGGAAAGTACTTAGATTCTGCTCCCTGGGTGGCTTACGTCATCGCTTGTGGGGGATCAGAGGATCCCTACCACAAACCGTAAACAATACCTCTTTTGGGGTTTTTGGGATCCACTTGGCAAAAGAGGTTCCCAAAGGGATAAAAGTAAGGTTCTGCATCTGGGTACGAATAAATCTGCAGGGAGGGAAAAGGGCCCCAGGGGGGGAAAAACTTTGGGGAATCGCTTGTTGAAAAAAGATCCCGGGCTTTTTGTAGATCATAGACTACAGAACAGCAAAGCCCAAAGTCAATCAAATGCCCCTAGGGGGGAATAAATATTGCGTTTATTAAAAGAGGCAAAGGGCTCGCGGGGCCAAAGGGCGAAAATTTAACCCCTGTATAAAGCTTTCGCAAAAGAGAGAAGGCCCAAAAAAGAGCAACCAAACTTATAAGGGGAAAAGGAACAATTATTAGAGGAGGGGTTTGTAGAATTTAACTTTTTTTAGCTTGAGATAAGACGGCTTCAGAGGGACTTTATTAATTTATTTAAAAAATATAAATTGTCCCTACAAAAAAATATGGGGGAAAAAATTTTTTCATGTAAAGCCCCTCAAAAAAAAGGGGACATTCCCTTTGGGTAGAGAAAAAAGGGTTCAATCTCCAGAAAGGGGAAAAGGGTTTTCGCTGTAAGAAAATTAAAAATTTTGGAAAAGCCCACTGAGGAGCTGGTCACAGCAGGAACAGTTGGGAGTTTCAAGAAAGACTTAGATAACTACCTGAAACTAAAGAATATTAATGCTATGTAAAATTCTGGATCCTGGCTGGTGGCGGCTCTGGGGTCAGAGATGGGGTCTCCCCTGGAGCAGATTGGTTCTTGCCTTGTAGGTTTCAGGGCATTAACCAGTGGGGAGGCTGGGCTTGAGATCCTTGTCTCCCTCCCTTCACCCACATTTTTTCCCACCCTTGGTTGAACTTGATGGATACGTGTCTTTTTTCAACCATACTAACTATGTAACTAAGGTTCTCTGCTTACAAGGAGCCTGGGAGGGAGGTGACAGCAATCCAGGCATGAGAAATGACCAATGCAGGAGGTCTGCAGAGCTGTGATATCCTCTATCTCCCACTGCTCACACAGAATGATGATGTCACCAGTGTTCAGTGAGGGAAGACATGCCTCCTGGGAGGAGAGAAACACCACTGGATTTAAAGCTGTAAGAGAGAAACAGCTCATGTCTTTAATCCTTACATGTGCAATGATTACTTTAAATTGGATTTTCAAAAAGTATAGACAGAGGGTAGGCCCTAATAAATATCTCTGTAAGGCCCAAAGACCTTATGTCTGACACTGATCCACTGTATCATCAAATCCCAGCCACCTGGTCCTGGCACAAGAGGGCAATGAGTATAGCTGTATAGGGTTTCTATGAACCTGCAAAGGAGCTATATTCAGATTTGCCTCCTAGTAGCGACAATAAGTATTGTATTTATGTGAAAAGACGAAGACAGGCGCTCTACACTAGAGGAATACCACCAAGTGCTCATCACATATACTAGCAGAACACTTCAAATCATTTGTACTGCTGTTTGTTCCTATAGTAGAGGTGCTTTGAAGTATCTGGACCTTTGTATAAAGGCTCTATTTGGGGCCTTGATTTAAAGGGGTTTTGCCAAGAAGTGAGTTCCTCACCTAACAGGCTGGAAAAGGGGCGTTGTGTTTCTGTGTTTAAAAAAACAAGTACCTCCTCTGTGATTTCATCACTCCACCTCCCATGCACGTTCCTGATATTCAGTCTATGTACTTGAGCAAACATGTTATTTGGCTAATCCACAGGGGTTAACTGTATGTGCAAAGTTTCCCCTCATTCTCAGGGGAGAAGTAACTCCGGAACAAA
>JAODAL010082231.1:0-11644 GCA_025379985.1 Phyllomedusa bahiana
CTCGCCGACATTTTCCCCAGCTAACTGGTCATCAAAGGCTTAGAGGTTCGATCAATGTGGTCTAAGCTCACCTTTTAAATATATGTTGGGTAAACACCCCATTCAGGTGCCCCAAATTAGCCATCAGAGAATCCACAAAAAACCCCACTCCCTTCCGCTTCTGCACGACATGTAATATGTTTGTATGCTGCCCCATGCATATGGGCCAACAAACTTCAACAAATTCCCCATCTCCAAAGGGGCTTGCCCCCCATTTACCATCTCCCCACGCCAACGCACGCACCAACAGACCCCCCGCCGCTGTGATGGGTTTCCCGTTACTTTTCATATTTTTGCAATGCTGGCCACCAGAATGAAAATACGCAGAATGGTGTCACGTACACAGCAACTACCAACTTTATAAACCCCCATAACCCCCTTCTCTTCAATGTTAATAGCACATTCTTTGGGGAATAAAAATTTCCATTGTACTAACATTGTCATTTTATCTTCCATAAAGCACTTCTCAATATATCTAATATGCATATTCTTTTTTAATAAGCGGGCAGGCCCCATTAAAATCTGTTCCATTGTACTATTGTTTGTTCAAGACTATTTTCTAAACCACCCTTTTAATGTAATTTTTCAAATTATTTTTAATGCTGTAGGTCTATGGCTGCCCTCTCTCCCCAGTTTGACCTCACAAATTCCCATTGAAGTTTTTTCTT
This sequence comes from Phyllomedusa bahiana, assembly GCA_025379985.1. Classification (NCBI taxonomy): domain Eukaryota; kingdom Metazoa; phylum Chordata; class Amphibia; order Anura; family Hylidae; genus Phyllomedusa; species Phyllomedusa bahiana. The sequence continues at coordinate 708 of JAODAL010082231.1, forward strand.
TACGCTCACAGCAGCCCCCCCAATTCACAAGTCACAATGGGGGCATGCAAAAATTGGGAGCATGCAAAATATTCGTTCTTCAACCGCCATTTCACCCCGTTGCATCCACTTGCATAGATCATCTTGCAAGCGAAAAAAATTAACTAGATGGGGTACATACATGAATAGGTACTAAAATTTTGGGGATCTTTGAAAGGGGTTATGTTTCAAAGCGAGATGAAAGGAACTATCTTTGTTGTGAAGAAAATCTGCCCCCAGCTAATCAAACATCCACATCCAGTGATATCTTCTGATGATGAAGAAGTGGAATCTAGTGGATCCTGAAGAAGTGATTAAGTAGGAACAATCCAAAAACAATGTTTTTTTGGGACAGTAATCCCTACATTATTCGGACGTACTCCAATACACAATATTGTGAGACAGACTCAAGGAGCTGTGGGAAGTCCCATTACTTTACCCCTAAGAGTATTCTGTACTTATTTTTCTGACAATATTGCAGAAGAGGTCCTATTATTTCAAACCTAAAAAGAAGGAAGACGTATCGCTTCTGCAAAAAAATAAGTCCTGGACCAAAATAAATCTCAAAAGAGGAACTTTATGCATATATTGGACCTTTTTCCTGCTGGTCAGGGAGTCAAAAATCGTATGATGTTCCCATACGAGAACACACATTCTCCGGTAAGGCGCACTTTTCGTGATCCACACTTATAATTGGTCAGGGGGGCAGATTATGAGGAAATTAAGGAGAACAGTGTCGAGTTGGATGATAAGCGAGACTGTGCAGCGAGGTAGAAACAGACAAATTAGCCCCTATCAGTTATATCTGGACATATTTATCAAAAATTGCACAAAACTTTACATCCTTAGTACCTTAATGTTACTGTAGATGAGGCAACTTGTACCGTTCAGAGGACGCTCGCAAATTCATAAAATAGATGCCCGCAAGCCAACCTAGTACGGAATAAAAATCTTCTGATGTTGTTTCTGCTAATTATTATGGCATAAATGGCGTATTCTACTGTGGCAAAGAGGCTGATGCGAGCCGCGTAGCGCGAGGACAAGCGTGAGAGCGAGTGTGTGTGAGCGAGTGCGAAAAGCAAACTCCTAGTGCGAGGAGAGTCCAATATTCGAACTTCTCAAGGTAGGAAACTTCACCATGGACAATTATTTCACCAATGTTTGAAATAGACAAACTCTCTCCTTTCCTTCGACCTCCTTAGCGACGCGGAGCTTTCATTACACCCCTTGCTTAGGTTACTATAAAGCAAATAACACACAGACGGAGAATTTCTCTAGCAGCACTCAAACACAATCGTCAAGCGCGCGCGCGAGCACTTTATAGAGTCTTTGGCGACGAATCTCAATAACAAACATCCTTCTGTGGCTATCTAGACTCTGCGCTGTCGTAACAGAACATCTATCTCTCTCTCTATCTATATCTGCTATATATTACTACCACACGCGAGGCAATCAACGATGCAGTGTGACAGCAATAACCAAAAATTGGAAACCAGAAATCATCCTGCATTACAAATGCAACAAAGGAGGTTTGATAAAATGGATGAGATGGGGATAGAATATCTGTAAGAGGCAAACAAAACGATGGCCTGTATACTATTTTTCAAATATGCTTTGATGTAGCAGCCCTAAAATTCATTCATTATTTTATACAGAAACTCATCCGGAATTTCATGCACAGAGGAAGGACAGGAGAGCTTATTCTTGAAGGACCTTTGTCATTAACTGTAATGCCTCACATGATAGAGCGAAGGCGACTTGAAATGCTTGCCAAAGCAAACTAAAGAAGCAATGAAAACGGTGTGGCGTACAGTTTCAGATTATTCACAGAGCCAGGAAACAGAAAACGAAAGTGTTGTTTTCATGTGTCCAAGAAACATAGAGAGGAAAACTGAGCGATATGTTCCACTTGTAAGGAAACTGTTTGCAAATATACACTCTTCTGAAAAAATAACATGTCAGAATGTTTTTGGAAGACTAATATAATAGAAAAGAAAGTTAGAATAAAAATGTGCAGCACGCTAGTTTTATTATAGATTTCTATGTATTTTTGTGTGTTTTTCATGTCTTTGCGGAAATTTGTCGGGAACACAAACCAACAAAGCTGAAACATTTCAACTCCTCTGGTGTTTTTCTGTGAAAAATTATAATTAAAATGTTTGTCCACTATTCTATTTTTACGAGCAATTTTGAAATAAACTTGTGAAAGTTATTTATGTGTTTTTTCTACATTAATGTACATGGAGGCCTAAAAGGCCCCCATGACGTTAATATGTATATTTTTAACGTCATGCGTTCTAGGGTTAAGAGTTATATATAATAAAAGTTACGTTTTAGTGTTTAACAGATAGAGAACTGATTGAGTTAAGTTTGCCTACGGAAAATTTAGGTGATCAAAAAATCACTCTCTGTTCTCTTCCGAGATTCCCCAATTTTTTTGGAGATTAATGTGACAAGAATTGTGGCCAAGGCACAGATCTGCCAAGGTTACAAAAGAATTTTCTGCAGCACTTCCAAAGGTTTCTAAGAGCACAGTGGCCTCCATAAATCCTAAAAAATGAAAGAAGTTTGGGACAACCACAACTTCTTCCTCGACCTTCCGTCCAGGCAACTAAGCAATAGTGGGAAATGAGCCTTTGTGAGAGAGGTAAAGAAGAACCCAAAGATTACTGTGGCTGAGCTCCAGAGATGCAGTAGAGAGATGGGAGAAAGTTCTACAAAGTCAACTATCATTGCAGCCCTCCACCAGTCGGAGCTTTATGGCAGAGTGTGCTGATGGAACCTCTCCCTCAGTGCAAAGACATACATGAAAGCCCGCATACACTTTGCAAAAAACACATGAAGGTAACTCCCAACTGTGATAATAAGATTCTCCGGTCCTGATGTCATGAAGATTAAACTTTTACGGTGTTAATTCTAGCCGTATGTGTGGAGAATACCAGGCACTGGCTCATCACCTGCCCAATACAAATCCCAACAGTGAAACATGGGTGGTGGCAGCATTATGCCCGGCTATGGGGGGGGGGGGGGGAGAGGTTCAGGTGCATGGACAGGATGACTAGTTGCAATTGAAGGAAAGATGAATGCAGCCCAGTAGAGAGATATCCCTCAATGAAAACCTATTCCAGAGTGCTCTGGACCTCAGACTGGGTCGAAGATTTCATCTCCAAAAGACAATGACCCTATAGCACACACTAAAATAACAAAGCAGTGGTTTCAGAACAACTTTTGACTAGTCTTGACTGGCCCAGCCAGAGCCCTGATCTACACCCAATTGAGCATCTCTGGAGAGACTTAAAATGGCTATCCACCAACATTCCACCATCCAATCTGGAGGGGAACCTGGGGAGGATCTGCAAGGAAGAATGGGCAAGGATCCACTAATCCAGGTGTGAAAAACTTGTTGAATCATTCCCCAAGAAGACTCACGGCTTGTAGTACTCAAAAGGGTGCTTTCTACTCAATACTGTAGCAAAGTGTCTGAATATCTTAAGCATGTGAAATTTCAGTTTTTCTTGTTTAATAAATTTGCAAAACATATCTACATTTCAGTTTTTTTTCTTTAAAGATAGGATGCAGAGTGTACATTAATCAGCAAAAAAATTAACTTTTTTGATCTTACCAAATGGCTGCAATGAAAGAAAGAAGAAAAATTTAAAGGGGTTTGAATACTTTTCATGCCCACTGTACCAAGCTGCAAGGGACTAATGTACTGGTTTTTATACAGTGACATTATTGTGGTAGTATTCCCTGACATTATGTGGTGGTGAAAAGTGGTCATTTTGTGGTGGTATTATACAGCTATTATTTGGTGATGATATGTGGTCATGATGTGGTGGTATTTGGTCGTAGTGGAATTACTGCTAATATTGAAATTGGGATTCTGGGTTTATGTAGTGGTGTGTAGCAGAGGTAGGAAAGCAAAGTACAGTAGTTTGGGGTGGGCCTCCAGAATCAACTCCTCTGTTAGACCTTAGATACCCGTCCCTGGGACACTGCCTGTAATCATTTGACCACCTCCGTAACTGCAGATGCTAATGGGTCTTATCACACCAAGATCAGCTCTGCAGTGACTCCAAGGGCTTCATTTCCCCTGTAACTGGGGCTAATACACCAGTCAAAATCACAGAAGAAATCTTGAAAGAAAAAATGTTTAGTAAAAATGTTTCACAAATGTCTTTTCCTGACCTTATGGGGGAGGTGGAAGATATGTAAAGTAAATAAAATAAAATCACAAAAAAAAAAGCTAGCAACTCAAACCATACTTTTAACCCCACCCATAATGACCCTCAAACTTTATATCACCTATACATAAGGGAAAAGTAACACAATTATAAATGCTACTCTAGCACCACTAAATAAAAATAATGTGAAAACCAGACTATTTTTGCCATTTTACAAAAAAATGACATGCAAGAAAGAGTTATGGGACAACATGTATGAACAGGGCTGCGCCAGATATCGGGAGATGTAAAGACGCCAGATATCTGGCGCAGCCCCTTCATACATGTCGTCCCATAACTCTTTCTTGCACGTCATTTTTTTGTAAAATGGCAAAAATAGTCTTGTGCACAAGATCCATAGCAAAGCTACATATTTGTAGCTTCGCTACGGCATTTCTGGGTGCATTGCAGTTGGAACAGGTATACCACTTTCAAAGTGGTTTATCTGATCCAGAACTGTCGTTGGAGCGCTAGTATGCGTCTGATGTATGACCCGCTATAGAGCGGGTTCATAAATCAGACGCATTCTATACAATTAATATGCGCATGAAATCTGGCATTCACACGCCAAATTTCATGCATGTCATCCATGGTGTTATAACACATACAGAAAATATGAGAGTATATGGGGGCCAGTGTCAGAGACTGGATACTGTGATATGATTCTTTTCAGCATGGTGCAATATGTCAATGGAGAAAAAAAAAATCTCCCCAGCCTGGGTGCAATTTAGTCTACAAATAGCCCTTCCTACACATAAACAAGTGATTTTTTTTGGGCCTCCAGTTTAAAGTGAGTGGAGAGTCCCCAGAAGGCAGACATTTGTCACTTATTTTGTGCTAGGATTAAAATGTCTGTTGTGGTAAAAAACTTCTTTAGGAGGAGCCTGTTTCTAGTAAATAGTATTAGCAGTTCTCATACACACTGACTATGGGTCAGTCTGTCAGTGTCTTGTCTATGGGTCATACACTAGTAATCTGTCCTCTGTCTCCTGTGTCTGGGTGCAGTTACTCACAGTCTCTTTACTCCAACTGGCACTGCTCTGTTGCGTACAATAGTCTGCAGCTCAGCACTTGACTAGGGAACAGTACATATACTGTTGATAGCCCAACCATGCCTTGCACCTTCCTTAAATAAGACACTGACAACAAGTTGTGGTGGAAAGACCACAGCAGCCATTTATTAACATGAAATACAACAAGTAAGGGATATTGTTCACATGACGGTATTTGTTGGGCGAACTTCAGGGTGTAATTGCGCTGCAATATGCCCAAAGTAAGCCCCGCAAATACATTAAAGTATAGTACTTCAATTGAGTGCTATGATTTTAAACGTATTCCCGGGTGCACAGTATGTGCTGGGGGAAAGAAGGTGACATGTCACTACTTCTTCCAGTGCTTATGCCCAGGGAAAGCAAGAAGTGGATGGCGTGCTTGACTAGTCAACTGGTAAAGTTCACACACTAAGAAGCATTCACAGCACATTCCGCTATATAGCGGCATTCAGCCATGTGAACCCTACCCCTAATAAATAAACTTTCTATTTACATAATACAGTTTAACCAGTAGTGATTACGAGCAACAGTGAGGAGTCCTTGACACATTTCCTGACTTATGTATAACTTATGTATCCCGCCGCACCTACACCTAGCCAGAGGGTTCCATGGCACAAGTTAACACCCTTTCTGAGGACCAAACCTACTTAAATGAACCATGGGCTGAGCACCATTTTACTCAAGCCCCCTGCGTAGCGCAATAACAACAAACTTAAAGGTCATAAATCCATTAAAATAAACTCCTCACACATCCTTTTACTTGTATCAAGGACCCCATTGTCCTGCTGCCATTTGTGACATCGCATTAACCTGTTTTTTGCTAAAATAGGGGCCGGCAGGGCAATGACAACTGCTCCAGTCTGCTCTTACGACGAAAAGGTTCACGTCCCCCATCCTATCCTTCAGGATCACTCTTCCTCAGATTCCTTAAACACCACTATCCTGTACCTACCGCCAACTTGCCCATTCCTACATCACCTTGCACACCTCATGTTGCACCCTCCTTTGTGCCTTTTTGCTTCCCACTCTGGGCTTTCTGTCCCAGTGCTCCTTCCTTGAAGGACACTGATGGTGCACAGAATTCCACTTATGTTCCTTCCTCTACTAGTTTGGGTCGTCTGGCATTAGCTTTTTCCTGAGATGCTCTTCACCATTACTCTCAGGAATTTCTTCTATTCACTTTTTCCCAATGCAAAAGCAGTCCATCAGCAAGCTTTTCTGAAGCCTCAGTTCTCTACAACCCAGCATGCCTGCCAGCAGTATTGCCACTTTCCAGCTCAGCCCCCCCTGTGTCCCTTTAAAGAGATCAGAGGGAGGTATGTAAAAAGTGTAATATTACAATGTATTGACATTCCATGCTGGATAAATCTTGAAGAGGGGGTGTCACACAAGATATCTTATAAACACTGATAACTGAATAATAGCTGCTGACAGGAATAGCCAAAATCAATTTTATGGCCTATTTGCAGCTACAAAAGAAACATTTGGTGGGAGGTAATTTTTTGCTAAAGGAAAAATCTACAGTTTAACTCATTTCAAGTCTTCCATTACTTTCTCCCTCCATTGGTGTGATTTATGCTTGTAATGTGTTTCAGTAAACATAATGAATAGCACATTTGTGTGTTACTAGTTTAGTTGGATTGTTTTTTATCAGTAAGTAAAACTTAGATAATCAGATTGCTTTCATTAGTAATCAGTGCTGGAATCCATGTAATTCAAAGCGTTCACTTACTTTTTTTTACATCTCGATACTGTATGTAGTATCCTGACAGACAGATCTCCAGAATAATGTTTAAGGCAATCACAGAATATTAATATTTTGCAACAATACTCCTAGAAGACTTCAGCTGTGTACTAAACATACAGTTTGGAAATTTAATGTCAGAGAATAATTTGCCATTATTATTAGTATAAATTTTTTGTAAACAACAAAAATAAAGCTCAGCTAATATTAACATAGTAACCATTTCAGCACTCTTTAGTAAAGCTTATAAGAATTTGTATTATTTCAAGATAATGCTTTCCTAACTAATGGTCAGCATGCCCTAGTGATAGGGTATAACTACATAATCATCTTTAACGTCAAAGCAACAGCTGTAAAAATGATGTAAAACTTAAAAAACCCATTCCCAGGCACCCCTGGGCAAGCAATTAAATATCTTGAGAAAGTCCCGTATCAAGCCATAAAAATTTCACCATAAAGTTCCCTTTTTCGCTGAGAGATTTATTGTTAACATGGCAGTCATCAGGTGAGTGAGGTTATCAGGGCCCACAGAACTACCCCAATAGCAGCCACAGCAGCTGTCATGGGGCCCACCAGCAACAGGGGGCCCAGCACACCCTGCCTCAAAAAAGCCCAGGCCCTTCGGCCCCTAGGTGATGACATCGATGGAGCCATGAACGTCATATCGAATGCGCAGCTCACATGTTCTTCCACAAGGAGAATCCAGCCTGCCACTTGTGGCATCAGGGAAAACAGTAGAGTGAAATAGTTTAACAATTTTCTTTCTTTTTTTTACAATGGTGCCAGTCTACGTGCCTACCTACCTGGACCATGCTATAGCCCTACCTAACTTACCTATGTTGGCCAACAGTATTAGTCTTACCTGCCTAACACTGTGGGTATCACCTATAGCATACCTACCTATCTATGTCAGGTTCCACCTACATCCTGCCCACCTATGTGGGGCCCACTGCATCCTACCTACTATCAATGTGAATGCTCACCTACAGCCTAACCTACCTAGCTACCTGAGGCCACAATACTGCTAATTACCTATATGGGGCCAAATAAAGCCTCTGGGGACCCACCTACAGCCTACCTATCCATGTGGGGGGCCAATTTACATCTTACCTACCTTTCAACCTGGTGCCCACCTACCCCTACCTACCTACCTACCCTGAGGCTCACATACAGTCGACTTACCTATCTACCAGGGACCTAGCATAAAGTTAACCTTCCTAGCTACCTGAGGCTTTTCTTAATAGTCTAACTAATGCTACTTCAGGATCACCTACCACCTACCTATTTACAGGGCCTATCTACCGCCTACCTATCTACCTTGGGCTATTTACCTGACCCTGTCTTTTTACCTCTCTGGGCTGCCTACCTACCTAGGGCCAATCTTCCTAACTACACTGTGGCCAACCAACCTGAAATGGAACCTTATACCTATCTGTGGTCTACATAACAGTTGAAAACCAGAAGTTTACATACACTAATAAAAAGACACATGCATGATTTCTCAATATCCTGACATGATATCAGAATAAACTTTTACACCTTCAAGGTCCATAGGATTGCCAAAATATTCGTTATCCAATGCCAGAATAATGAGAGATAATTTTTAATGGTCCAAAGTTTAATACACTAGGATTTACTAAATGTCTTTAAACAAATTTGGGACAGTCCATATGATGATGTCATGCGATTTGAAGCTTCTGATAAGTTTATGGCAACATCCTAAGTTAATTAGAGACACATCTGTGGATTTAATATTCAAATGCACAACAGAAACACACTGCTTCTTTGTGTAACATCATGAGAAAGTCTAAAAAAAATCAGTCAAAATATCAGAACAGAATTGGGGACCTGCGCGTCTGGTTTCATCCTGGGTACAATTCCATATAACTGAAGGTGTCTCGTTCATCTGTAACAAACAACTATATGGAAGTACAAACATGAAGATAATGTCTAGCCATCATACTGCCAGAAGGAGAACGGGTTCTGGTGTCTCACAGATTGAAGACAAGCTGTTGGTCCAAACATGTGCATATCAACCCAAGTTCAAAAGCGAGACCTTGTGAAGATGCTGGCGAAAGATTGTGTCAAATCCACATGAAAGAGTACGTTCAACAGGGCTGAATGGCCACTCTGTCAGGAAAAACCCATTACTCCAAAATAAAATATAAAAGCCGTTTAAATATTTGAAAATTTCACACAGGAACAAAACCTACTTTTTGAAGACTGGGTTCTGACAAAACTAGCATTAAAACGTTTGCCAAAAATGATATCTTTACGTTTGGGGGAAAAAAGGGGATAAGCTTGGAACCCAGCAACACTATCCCAAAAAAAAACACAGGGGGGCAGTTCATGTTGGGGGGTTGTTTGCTGCGGAGGAACATGGAAAATACTGAAAAAAAACATATCAAAACATCACCAAAATTTTAAGGGTTTGATCAGAAAGGGGCTTCCAAATGGACAATGATCCAAAGCAACGCAACTGTTAAAAAAATGGCTTAAGGAAAACCGTAAATGTTTTGGTTTGCATTATAAAGCCCTCACTCGATCCTATTTTAAAATTTATGGCAAAGCTAAAAGGGGGGTGCCAAGCAAGGCAACCACAAACGACTCATTACCCCAGATCTGTCGGGAGGAATGGCCAAAATTTAAATAGGTTTGGGGAAAGGGATAATCAAAACATTTGATCCAATCATACATTTTAAGGGGAAATTCTCCCAATCAATTAAATTAAGTAAACTTTTACTTTCAGAAAAAATAAAAAATGCCTTAAAAATTTCCTCTCTCATATTCTGCCATTTGGCAATATAAATAATTTTGGTTTTCCCCTAATTAACCTAAAAAGTAAGGTTTTAAATTCTTATTTCTTTTCAGTTGTGAGAAAAACATGCTAGGTTCTTTTTTTTTAGTGTATGTAAACTTCTGGTTTCAAAAGTACTTTTCTTGGGGCCCAAATTGCCTACCATCTACCCAGGGGCCCAAACTACCTCCCTTTTACCTACCCAACCCACCTAGGACCACTAATCTACCCAGCTATTTGACCTACTTAACACCTGGGATACTGCCTACCTACGGGTAATATCACCTTGGGGGACAGGCCATGATGTACAAAAATCTCGTTGGGGTTTGTCCTTTTCCCCCCCCACCTCTCAGGGGCGTCTCAACTTGCTTGTACCCACCCCCCCCCCTGGGGAAGTTGTTCAGGAATGGGCAAAGTGAGGGAATTGCTGAAAAAAAGGGGTTGTAAAATATTTGTGACCAAATCTGCAGGGGCCAGTGGGGGGAAATTTCATAGTGGTCTGGACGGGTACAGAAAAAAAGGGAAAGTGAACATCACAAGAAGACTCAACCATGAGTCACAAATGAAGTTCAGGGAGGAAAAAAAGTTGCAGGCTGTTACCGGATTTCCACTAAAATTGTCAAGTAATAACATCTGCAGAGCTTGTTTTACACTGGTACACTCAAAATTTTCTTGGGGCTCAATTCTTAGTTTCCACCCCGGTGGTTACTATACAGGGGGTTTGTAACGCAGGAGTGGTCCGCTGGGCCAACGTAAGCGAGATAGCTAAGCCCGCCAGGGAACATCCCCAATACCCCCGGTTTTACCGAGCCCCCGCAAAGCGGGTGGTCTTTGCGGCGTGGCTACCAGGTGTTACCCCCGACGTGACTTGCTTGCATGGCGGCCGGGGTACAGCGTGGTGCAAAATCGTAATCCGAGGGTACGGGGGCAGGCAAAAGGGCAGGGCAGGCGGGGAGAGGTTGTGTAAAAGGCAGGGAGCGGTCAGGGCAGGCGCAAAAAGGCAAGGGCAGGAAATTTTGCGGCGACTGGTTTCAGGGGAAAACAAGACTGAACTCCCCACACTCTAAACGCTCCAAAAAAACCCCCAAAAGACGGCAGCGAGT
>JAODAL010082232.1:0-11643 GCA_025379985.1 Phyllomedusa bahiana
GCAATCGTGATCTATGCTTCGGGAGTACGCGCGTATTAATGCGACTCCCGAACACCCGGTGTAACTGCAGCCGTACCGCACGCGCCGCAATTACGCCGTGTGAACACGTTCTCTTTGTTTTCTGGGTGTAAAGGTTTACGTTCTTTCAATGAACTTTTTTAATGGAATAAAAACCTTATTTTAAGCATCGTATTCCTGCATCCAAGAGGTATCTATGACGAGCGCCGGGGCCACTACATTCCACTGTTCACACCCACTGCTGTGTGTAACGGCTTTGGAGAGGAGACCCGCGGCTTCTGTTACAAGGCTCGGACCAAGAGCCCAACAAGCACATAGGAGAGTTGTGCCTCTAAAGTACGAGCACAGCTCGGGAAGGTGAGCGCGCTGCCCACTCCTATATTCTTTTACAGTAATTAATGTACTTTCACCAAAGAGTACTCTCCCCTATTGTTTTTGTTAATCTAATGTGTGTGTGGAATGAAATTATATAAATAAATATAATATAATAATATATATTTTATATATATTTTATATATACACACACACACAAAAAAGAAATGACAGATTTAAAGGGGTTGTCTCACTACAGGGATCGCTGCTTTTTACGTTAAACATTTTGCAAAAACAAGTCACTTTGCAATATGTGTCCATTAACAGTGTCCTAACCTATTCCTAGATATCCCCTTTTGTTTGGCTTCATCAGCTACTCAAGTTACATAGCTACAGACCTGTTCATCTCTCCTGATAGGCTGCCAGCGCTGGTTGCTATAGCTACAGACCTGTTCCATCTCTCCCCATAGGCTGCCAGTACTGGTTGCTATAGCTACAGTCCTGTTTGATCTCTCCTGATAGGCTGTCAGCACTGGTTGCTATAGCTACAGACCTGTTCTATCCCTCCCGATAGGCTGTCAGCGCTGGTTGCTATAGCTACAGACCTGTTCTATCCCTCCCGATAGGCTATCAGCGCTGGTTGCTATAGCTACAGACCTGGCTTCTACTGCAGCCTAGTAGAAGCCAGTAAACACACCCCTGAATTCAAAGTGAAACCAAAAAACAGAAATGAGGTGAGATGAATCAATGTAGTGAGACAACCCCTTTAACAAATTGCTTGTCAATATAGGAAGAAAAAAAATGACAAACATGTCCCTTTAAAAGAATAAATTATAAGTTAGAACAACCCATAAATGCCTCACATATTCCTAAGGAAACGAGCAGATCCATCAATAGTAGGCCAGGTGATACAAAAATAACTGAAGAAATAAAAGTGTCTATACCATGGATAAGGATATAAAATAGCTGAAGGGAGAGCCTTCTCACTCCCTACAGCCACCCCTAAACAGACCAAGACTGCATATACACAAATCAGCGCAAGCGCCCCGACAAGGGCGACCCCGACCGGAGCCTCGTATGTCCCCAGTCTGCATATAGAAAACATCAAGAGATCACAAAAGGGCTTTTTTCAAACAAATGAATGAAGAAAGGCAAAACATCCTGAACACACATCAGAGACAGAAAATCGGACCTACACCCGCTACTCATACAAGACAGAGGGCTATAAATATAAATGGCCCACAAAATGCACTGCTGGCAACCCTGGGAGACATCAGGTAGGGGATTTAGTAGATTGTAACAAAATTCCAAAAGGTTACTAGTGGACCATTCTTATTAAGGTGTCTTTATTTATGAGCAAAAACCCCAATCCCTTGTTCCCAGGGGGCGACTGCTCTGTAGTTTGACTTGGATTTCATTGGGTGGCAAAATCAGCAGCTGTTTATCCATCCACAGCCTGACCAGGAAGTGGGAGCCTGAAGCTGTAGAACCACCTACAGCCTGACCAGGACGTGGGAGCCTGAAGCTGTAGAACCGCCCACACAGCCTGACCAGGACGTGGGAGCCTGAAGCTGTAGAACCGCCCACAGCCTGAACAGGAAGTGGGAGCCTGAAGCTGTAGAACTGCCCACAGCCTAAACTGGAAGTGGGAGCCTGAAGCTGTAGAACCGCCCACACAGCCTGACCAGGAAAGTGGGACCTGAAGCTGTAGAACCGCCCACCCTGAGCAGGAATGGAGCCTGAAGGGTGCAGAACCCCCACAGCCTGACCAGGACGTGGGAGCCTGAAGCTGCAGAACCGCCCACACAGCCTGACCAGGACGTGGGAGCCTGAAGCTGCAGAACCGCCCACACAGCCTGACCAGGGCTGGGAGCCTGAAGCTGCAGAACCGCCCACAAGCCGACCAGACGTTGGGAGCCTGAAGCGAGAACCCCCACACAGCCTGACCAGGACGTGGGAGCCTGAAGCTGCAGAACCGCCCACACAGCCTGACCAGGACGTGGGAGCCTGAAGCTGCAGAACCACCCACAGCCAGAACAGGAAATGGGAAACCTAAGCCTGTTCACACGCTATTTGGGCACGGATTGGCGGCCGTACTCCGCGCCGAATTGCGCTCAGTACGGTGCCAATCCGCCCTGTCATTACGGTAATCCCAGTTCTCATAGAGAACAGTGGAAACCTCGTCCCCCCGCTCGCGAATCCGACGCGGGGGGAGAAAGTGACAAGCCATTAATTTTCGGCGCGTACCCCGTAATAATGCATTGTCTATGGGGCCGGAGCGGCGCCCCCGCCGCGCTCCGCCCCGCCCCTTATTCACGCGGATTTTGAGCTCAAATAAAGGCGCACAAAACCGTCGGAATAAGCCTGTGAACACGGCCTAAAGCGTAGAGGCCGCCCACACAGCCTGACCAGGAAGCGGAGCCTGAAGCTGTAAAGCAGCCACAGCCTGACCAGGAAGCGGGAGCCTGAAGCTGTGGAGAGCATGCTCTGTGAAACAGCGTGGCATAACACCCCTTTAAGAGCAGCTCATGTTTTTTAGGCATCAGGGCCAACAAGAGGACATATAACTAAAATAACACAAATTAAAATAATCAGCCTAATGGCCCTTGTGTAATCCACCACTAGCAGAGAGGTGCGGGGAGAGTCACCACAGTGGAATGAGGAGGATGTGCGGCAGCGCTGACACTGTAATAACCGGGGATTAGTCAGCCTCATCTCACACCGTGACCGCTCATCACACCTGCAGGAATGTCTACAGCTCCGGCCAAAGTCTGACACCGGCTACAAAACCTTGTATAATAAAAGTATGAAAAAAAAAATTAAAAAAAAAAAAAAAAAAATTAAAAACCTGCTCCCGCACGCCCAGCAGGAAGAGGCGAGATGCCGCTGAGCAGTGCATGCCTCCAACACGGGGCGACGCCTTAAAGATGAAGTACAGTGAAAGCACGACAGCGGGACGAGCCTGGAGCTCCGCAGGTGACGCCGCTCATCCTCCTCTGTGCAGCCGTAACAGAGCCCATAGTGTCCTCCGTGTGCCCATGACAATAGGTTTTCCCCCCCCCCCCCACTAAGAAAACCCAGATTTTAAAAAAGGTTTGTGAAAAAATTCTCTCGCGCTCCATGGCCCGGGTCCTTACAGGAGACTTTCGCACCCAAAACCGGAGTGGCTCTGAGGAGAAGCCACTACGGGCCTGATGTATGAAGCCTGTCCTTGTGGCCCATAGCAGCCACTGAGCGCTCTGGTGGCCGCTGTGGGGAACACGCACGGTCTCCCCGCCAGTCAGTTTTCATAAAAGAGTCCCACTGCGTTTCCTCATGTTTGGCGTCCGCCCCAAGGCACCGACCCCAAATCTGCAGGTTCCCGGTGGTTTCCCTCACCCGCACTGCTCCTCACCGAGAGCCTCGCCACCGCAGGACCAGGCGCTGCTGTATTGGTGAAGGGACGCCCGCCTTGTTCTATGGGGAGGGTCGGGGGGCTGCACATGCGCCCTGGGGGGCTGCGGAGCGCTCCCTTCACCATTCTGCTGGAGTTTATCATTGCTTCATCACAAAACATAGAAAACTCAAAGCAGCGCCACTATAGGAGCCAGGCAGCATCAGCCGGGTGAAAGAGGGATGCCCGCGTCATACGTATTTACTATGCATGCTGGGTCACAGAGCTGACAATCCATCTGCACCGATAACACAGGTAGAATTGCACTATTAGCAAATGGCCAAAAAGCCCCAGCAGATCCTGCAGGCCCTGTGACCCGTATCCATAGAGCGAGGCCTATATATCCGTGTGCTGTATGCACCTCATCAAGCTTATGTACTGTATATGGCTCTACAGCCCAACACACCGCACACCCCCCCGTGCACGGCACCCCTATGTGCTGTCCCTATACTGGAGCCCAACCACAGAGGGCGCCACCACCGACCCCGCGCTGCAGCTCCAAACAGGAAAACGGGAGAAAAGTGTCAAAAGCAGCGAGAGAAAAAAAAAAAAAAAAAAAAAAAAAAAGAACAAAGCAGAAGAAGCAACGAAGACCAAACGGCGATGACAGAAAACCGCCGCAACGAAGGGATAGAACAGCGCCGACAGGACAGAGGCCGAACTCCAGGACTGTATGGAGAGGAAAGGGGGCGCCGCGTGGACACGATGTACCCAATGTACCCATCATTAGTAACATTTTAGCATCCGAGGAGGTGCCGCGTTATGTATACGCGTTACATTTTATGCCATTTTATTGCATTTTTATGGGATAAAATAACATTTTATCCAATATTGCCAACTACATATTTTTATTCCTGAAACGAGCGCCCTGTCCACCATTTTGTCGTTGCCTTATTCTAATGTTCACCCGCCGCCACTTCTTTTCGGCTCCGGGGAAAGGGGACTACGAGGCTGCTGTTTCCGAGGCTGAGCTAAAGCCATTCACGCTTCAATGAGTGTTGTGCCTCTACATTTAATCGCACACCACCACCAGGTGAGCACCTTTGCTTTTATTTTAATCACTATCAGACGTACTTTCACATAAAAGAGCGCCCCCCTCTCTCTTTTTTCTTTATTTTGTGTATTCCACCTGTGACCCCCTCCTGTCAGGACACTCTGTATATAAGGATATCTCTGTATTCCACCTGTGACCCCCTCCTGTCAGGACACTCTGTATATAAGGACATATCTGTATTCCACCTGTGACCCCTCCTGTCAGGACACTCTGTATATAAGGACATATCTGTATTCCACCTGTGACCCCCTCCTGTCAGGACACTCTGTATATAAGGACATATCTGTATTCCACCTGTGACCCCCTCCTGTCAGGACACTCTGTATATAAGGACATATCTGTATTCCACCTGTGACCCCCTCCTGTCAGGACACTCTGTATATAAGGACATATCTGTATTCCACCTGTGACCCCTCCTGTCAGGACACTCTGTATATAAGGACATATCTGTATTCCACCTGTGTCTCCTCTTGTCAGGACACTCTGTATATAAGGATCTCTCTGTATTCCCCCTGTGACCCCTCTTGTCAGGACACTCTGTATATAGGATATATCTGTATTCCACCTGTGACCCCTCCTGTCAGGACACTGTATATAGGATGTGTTCCACCTGTGACGCCTCCTGTGAGGACATTGAAAATAGGTTGGGTTCCATCTGTGACACCTCTTGTCAGGACACTGTATATAGGATACATGTTCCATCTGTGACACCTCTTGTCAGGACACTGTATATAGGATACATGTTCCATCTGTGACACCTCTTGTCAGGACACTGTATATAGGATAACTGTTCCATCTGTGACACCTCTTGTCAGGACACTGTATAATAGGATACAATGTTTCCATCTGTGACACCTCTTGTCAGGAACTGTATATAGGATACATGTTCCATCTGTGACACCTCTTGTCAGGACACTGTATATAGGATACATGTTCCATCTGTGACACCTCTTGTCAGGACACTGTATATAGGATACATGTTCCATCTGTGACACCTCTTGTCAGGACACTGTATATAGGATACATGTTCCATCTGTGACACCTCTTGTCAGGACACTGTATATAGGATACATGTTCCATCTGTGACACCTCTTGTCAGGACACTGTATATAGGATACATGTTCCATCTGTGACACCTCTTGTCAGGACACTGTATATAGGATACATGTTCCATCTGTGACACCTCTTGTCAGGACACTGTATATAGGATACATGTTCCATCTGTGACACCTCTATGCATACAGCATATCCCTCCGCGCTCCCCGGACCCTTCCGCACCGGGGCACCACGTCCATCACTCCCGGCACATGATTATCTCACCATAGGCAGCAGAGGAGGAGGCAGCAGCAGACGAGAACCAGCCGCTTCATCGTCTCTCCCGGGCGCCTCCTCGCATCGTCCCCGGCATGTCCACACGTTACCTCACGGCCACCGCTGCCGGGATCCCCACAGAGATAAGCGGCGGCTCCGCCTCGCACTGCGCGCAACACGTGACCACACGTCCAACGCGGCCGTTACCCAGCCGGCGCCTCCACCGTCACGGCCAGCTGAGGTGGAAGCAGCTGCGTCACTCGGGTCAGCGCGAGCGAATCAGCGGCGGGCCTGCAGGTCCACCCCCACCCTCAGGAAACGCCTTGGGTTATTCCGGATTGAGGGGGGCGGAGACTGTAGACTTTCCCAACAACAGCGCTTGTGCGGAGCGGGGATCTGAGCATCGCCTCCGGCAGCGACAGGGTTAAACATAATACCAGTCACACAAGGTGAGAGCAGCCACCGAGACAGAACCAAAGGTAGGTGATGGGGGAGATGTCAGCGGTGACTCTCACATGGCTACTTTATGTGGAGAGGAACTCTACTGTCTGGCTCACCTTTGTCAGTGGGAAGATCCATGAGAAACAGGAAAACTATATGGAGGCGGTACCACTACTGACCAATCAGGTGCCGGCTTATATTGAGCCGTTACTATAACCAACCAATCAGTTGCCGGTTTATATTGCGGCGTTACTGTAACCAACCAGGTGTCGGCTTATATTCAGGCGTTACTATAACTAACCAATCAGGTGTCGGCTTATATTGAGGCGTTACTAGAATCAACCAATTAGGTGCCGGCTTTTATTTCTCAGTAAAATGAAAGCAACAATCTGATTGGTAGTTACTCTACATCGTAGAAGACTATATTTGTTGCTCATAGCAACCAATCAGAGCTCAGCTTTCATTTTTTCAGATTTGTAAAAAAAAATAAAATGAAAGTTAAGCTCTGATTGGTTGCTATGGACAACACAGACTGTTGGACAGTTTTCATCAATGACGCCCAGTGGGTCTCATTGATGAAAACTGTCTAATGGTATGATGGTCCTTGTTGCCCATAGCGACCAATCAGAGCCCATAGCGACCAATCAGAGCTCACAGCGACCAATCAGAGCTCATAGCAACCAATCAGCTCACAGCAGTCAGAGCCCATAGCAACCAATCAGAGCTTACATCGACCAATCAGAGCCCGTAGCAACCAATCAGCTCACAGCAGTCAGAGCCCATAGCAACTAATCAGAGATCATAGCAACAGTCAAAGCTCATAGCAGCCAATCAGAGCACAGCTTTCATTTATTTTACTGCTTTGAAAAAAGAAGCGCTGCACTTCAATTGGTTGCTATGGGCAACCAGGAGAGTCTTACATTTAGACAGTTTTCATAAATGAGATCCTGTGTTTCCTGTGTGTAAATAAAGTATATTACATCATTTCATTTTTTTAAATAAAATAAATCCATAAAATTAGTTGAAAAATTGAGAAGAAATAGGTAAGTATGATATCCCATAGATATGTAAAAAGTTACATCGCATTTATGGTGGTTATGGGTACACTACTCACAAAAAGTTCAGAATATTTTTTTGTTTGAAATTTCAGGATGAACATTAAAATTCTTGAATTTTTTTAAATGCACTAAACGAGCCGATCTCTTCCCTTTAGATGCTCACGTCCAACTGTTTAGTGTTTCAGTCCTTTTTGCATGACTTGCTGATCTCTAACAAGGATCATAATAGCAAAATTCCCAACAGGTGTTTGATGAATCGCTCAATACATTTAGGGGATCAATGGGAATTGGGATTTAAACCGTCCTCCTCATTATGCTGTTCACATTGTGACATCATGAGACCAAGACAGCACCTTACAGTTGTAGCTTTGGCTTTTCGAACCACCCAGTTTACTGTACTTCATACATCAGCTCCATACTGTTCCACCCTGTATATTGTACTTCATACATCAGCTCCATACTGTTCCACCCTGTATATTGTACTTCATACATCAGCTCCATACTGTTCCACCCTGTATATTGTACTTCATACATCAGCTTCATGCTGTTCCACCCTGTATATTGTACTTCATACATCAGCTCCATACTGTTCCACCCTGTATATTGTACTTCATACATCAGCTTCATGCTGTTCCACCCTGTATATTGTACTTCATACATCAGCTCCATACTGTTCCACCCTGTATATTGTACTTCATACATCAGCTCCATACTGTTCCACCCTGTATATTGTACTTCATACATCAGCTCCATACTGTTCCACCCTGTATATTGTACTTCATACATCAGCTTCATGCTGTTCCACCCTGTATATTGTACTTCATACATCAGCTCCATGCTGTTCCACCCTGTATATTGTACTTCATACATCAGATTCATACTGTTCCACCCTGTATATTGTACTTCATACATCAGCTCCATGCTGTTCCACCCTGTATATTGTACTTCATACATCAGCTTCATACTGTTCCACCCTGTATATTGTACTTCATACATCAGCTCCATACTGTTCCACCCTGTATATTGTACTTCATACATCAGCTCCATACTGTTCCACCCCGTATATTGTACTTCATACATCAGATTCATGCGTTCCACCCCCCTGTATAAATTTTACTTCATACATCAGCTTCATGCTGTTCCACCCTGTATATTGTACTTCATACATCAGCTCCATGCTGTTCCACCCTGTATATTGTACTTCATACATCAGCTTCATGCTGTTCCACCCTGTATATTGTACTTCATACATCAGCTCCATACTGTTCCACCCTGTATATTGTACTTCATACATCAGCTTCATGCTGTTCCACCCTGTATATGTACCTTTAACATCAGCTCCATGCTGTTCCACCCTGTATATTGTACTTCATACATCAGATTCATACTGTTCCACCCTGTATATTGTACTTCATACATCAGCTCCATACTGTTCCACCCTGTGTATTGTACTTCATACATCAGCTCCATGCTGTTCCACCCTGTATATTGTACTTCATACATCAGATTCATACTGTTCCACCCTGTATATTGTACTTCATACATCAGCTCCCATGTGTTTCCAAACCCCGTGTTTGTACTTCATACATCAGCTCCATAAATGTTCCACCCTTAAATTTTACTTCATACATCAGCTCCAATCTATTCCATCCTGTATATGTACTTCATACATCACCCATGGTTTCCCCCCGCGTATATTACTTCTACATCAGCTCCATACTGTTCCCCCCCGAAATTTTTACTTCATACATCAACTCCATACTGTTTCCACCCCTTTATTGACTTTTACATCAATTCAAAAAACTGTTCACCCGTATATTGTACTTCATACATCAGTTCATCGTTCCAAAACCCCGTATATTTACTTTTACATCAGCTTATGCTGTTCCACCCGTTTTAAAAACAATTGCCCCAAATTTAAAAAGAAAAACAGGGGAAAAGGGGCCGCGCTAACGCCCCGCACAAAAAATTTGCATGAACCCCTCTGTTGGTAGCCCCCGCCCCTTCAAAAAAGCCCCACCCCCCCCCCCCACCCCAAATCAAACGCTTGGAAGAAAGCCCCGGGAGAAAAGCCCTTTAAAAACCCGGTAGAAACCCCCCATAACCAGGTAGGCCCCTTACAGGCGGTAAAATGCCCCCCTTGACCAATAAATGCCCCCTCTGTACCAGGTAGCCAAAATTTTTAGCCAGGTAGAGCCCCCCCTTTTTTAGCCAGGTAAGTGCCCCCCTTTTTAGCCAGGAAATGCCCCCCATTTTTACCAGTAGAGCCCCCCTTTTTTTAGCCGGAGGTCCCCCCCATTGTTTCCAGAGGGGCCCCCCCGTTACCAGAGGTCCCCCCCCTTGTCCCAGTGTGCCCCACTGTTTTCCCGGTTGCCCCATCGTTTCCAGGGAGATGTCCCCCTTTGCCCGGAATTCCCCCCCTGTTCCAGGTAGTGCCCCCATCTTTTCCAGGGAGTGCCCCCCATCTTTACCAGGATTTCCCCCCCTTTTTGCCAGGTAGGCCCCCCTGTTGCCAGGGAGTGTCCCCTCTTGCCAGGTAGATGTCCCCTCTTTTTCCCAGGTAGTCCCCCATCTGTAACCAGTATGCCCCCATTGTTGCCAGGTAATGTCCCCTGTTTCCAGGGAGTGCCCCCTTGTTGCCAGGTAGGCCCCCCTGTTGCCAGGTAGGCCCCCTCTGTTTCCCCGGGATTTTCCCCCTGGTTTTGCCAGGGAAAACCCCCAAAAACTAAAAAAATCAAAAAAAAATCCACTCACCTTACCAGGGCCCGCACCGGCCACTTTTGCCCGATCTCTTCAGCGCGCAGGGGGAATGAAGCAGCCCGCTCACCCCCGCACCGCGCGTCACTTTCCCCCCCGCCGTGACCTGTATGTACGGGCACACACCGGGGCCGTACAACAGGGAGGAGGAGGAGGAGGATCCCCCCTCCTCCTCCCCGCACATGGAAAACCCCGGGGGGGGTGACGGGGCCGCTCGGCCGTTCACCGCCCTTTGGGGCGGTCCCGCGGCGCAAGAGTACGCACCCCGCACCTTGCGCCGCGGTAATTTAAAGGACCCCCCCGCCGCCCCGGCGGGAGGAAGCCAACTCCCCCCGGGGGGCGGAGGGGACCCCAAATAGCGGACCCCCCCCCCCAAAAAAGGAAGTTGGGCATGTACTGTATATTTACTTCAAACATCAGCTCCCGATTTTTCAAAAACCCTTTTTATTTAAATTCAAACATCACCCAACTGTTCCCCCCTGTAAAAAGTACTTCATACAACAGCTCCCCTACGTTCCACCCCTAATTGTACTTTAACTCACTCCATGCGTTCCACCCCGTAATTGTACTAAAAACATCACCCATCTGTTTCCCCCCTTAATTTACTTATACATCACCCATGCTGTTCCAAAACCCGTATATTTTACTTCAACATCAGCTTTATGCGTTCCAAACCCCTTTTATTTACTTTATACATCAGCTCCATACTGTTTCCACCCGTATATTTTTACTTCAAATCAGCTCCATGCGTTCCCACCCGTATATTGAAAAATTTAACATCCCTCCCCTACTGTTCCACCCCTGATATTGTACTTCATACATCAGCTCCATCTGTTCCCCCCCCTGAAAATTTACTTCATACACAGCTCCATGATGTTCCACTAAATCGTTCATAAATCAGACAAAAGAAAGAAGGTTTTTCCCCACAACAATCCCAGAAATTTTGGGGAAAAATGAACATTTTTATGCCGCTTGTGGATGGGAACAAAGTTAAAAGAAAAGGTGATCCTTTGGTTTTCCCATTTTAAGTATTATTAGTAAATACTCACTATATATTCGTAATATTATAACATAAACACATACTTAATAGTACAGCAAGTAAAAACTTTATGTAAATTTTGTCATTAATGGGTTTTTAAAAAAATGGGTGCCTGTATAGTTTCATAGATCGTCGTGTATTCCAAGATGGCGCCAGTCAAATTACACCCCGGGTTTTTAGACTTCCTAAGCTGGGAGGATGGTCCATAAAAAATTTAAAG
>JAODAL010082233.1:0-11643 GCA_025379985.1 Phyllomedusa bahiana
TGAAGGGGAAAGTCAGAGTCGGAGTTTGGGAAATTGAGGAGTCTCAGTTGGAGTTGAAGCTTTGGCTTACCAACTCCACAGCCCTAATTATCAGGAAGGGAAGGTCCAGGATGAAACCCCCTTTCTAAACCTAGAACACGGCCCAGCAAAGGCCCACAATTAGAGAGTCAAATTCTGATGGAAACCCAAAGCCTTCCCATTTCCCCAGGGTGTATTGGGTACGGGGGTGTAGTAAAAAGGGGTTAATCTAAACCCTTGGGGCCCTGTGACGTAGTAACGGGGCGATCTGTCAAAACTTCCATTACTAACACTTGAATGAAATGGCAGAAAAAAAAACACAACAAAAAAAACCACTTTATATAATAAACACTTCCTAACACTATCCTTCATTGACGATTTTATTAAATAAATGGACAGATAGTCCAACGTATCTGCTGTAGTCTAATAGGTGCAATGTAGTCCATATGAAAAATCTGTAAAAAAATTGAAACACTACAAAAAACATGACAGTATTTAAACTTTTCAGCCCGTTAAATTGTTTGAGCAATCTTTGGGGTCAAAATGGAGTTAAGGCCAAAGCAATAGATCCGGGGGTGATTTGCAACAAGTAGTGTTGAGCGAACCATTCGAAAAAAGTTGCGTTCGAGTCGAACTTTGTGATTTTTTCGAACGCGAGCCAAACCAAGCTATTCCCGGTTAATTCGACTAAATTGTGCTTTCAACACGTGCGTTTGCCGTGCCATTTTTTACTTTCATTTTGTGCTGCTTCCTGTACTTTTGGTGCCATACAATCAGTGCACTCCATAATGTAAATACCCTACTCCCATCTATTTTTAACGTAAAAACTTTAAATTTTTCCAAATAATTGTTAGCAAAATTTCATGAACGTTTTGGGTTAGATGAGACCTTTCATCAGACAAATGGTGCAAACAATATAAAATCAAAAAAATGCACAAAAAATCCACTTTTTAATTTGTAAAAAAAATTAAAAGGACTATTATACAAAAAATACATATACAACCCTCAAAAATATCAAAAATTATATCAAAAAAAAAAAATATATATATAAAACATACAAAAAATCCCAAGAAAAAAAAAAGACAGAAAACAAAGAAAAAAAAAAAACAAGAAAGAAAAAGTAACTAAAAAAACGATGTGAATCAAATAACATTTGAAAATAAATATTGGTACCAATAAAAAAAACACACAACAACAAATAGTGGGGGTGTACTAGAATCAAGCCCACCAGGAAAAATACCTTTGTTTATGGGTATAAAAGTAATAGGGCGCCTATAAAAATTAAAATCTATTTAACAACATATAGAATCAATGTTCAACCCCTAAACCCATCTAGAAATCTTAAAAATTTGGAAGTAGCCAAAATGGCAAAGGCAGTTGGGGCTAATATTTTGCAGGCGATTTTGGGATATAGAAACATGCAAAAATTAGCTCTCAGGAAAAAGTTGGGGGGCGCCACGATACTGTCCGCACTCGGCTCCTTAAAAAAAAGGCATCCGCATGCCCCTGTCTGCAGGGGATTACTCATGAGTGGGCATACTGAATACATTTTTTCCCGCCCAAACTATGGAATCGCGATGCGCGGAAGTGCTCCGATAAACGAAACTTTATAAGTAATTCCAATAATGAACTCACCTATCCAGTAAAAAAAGGCGCATATAATAATTTTACTGGGGTTCTACAAAAAATAAACCCTAGGGTACATGTATTGTAAAATTTAATAAAAAAAAGGGGGGTTTATGGGAACCCAAGCTATAGAAACAATAAAAACCCATATATCCAAAAGACTAAAAAGAGAGACCTGCTAAAATTTTGGGAACTATTACAAAGGGGGTAAACCCAACTATATCACTCCCACTAGATTCCTCTATTGACATACACATGAAAAATTATTATTTAAAACATAAATAACACAACAGACATTTTTTTTAATATAAAAATTTGATAACAAACATTTAAGTATTAGTACCCATAAACAAATATCAGCTCCCCCCAGCCGAGATTTCAATCTAAAAGAGGAAAATACCTACAATTTTAAAAGGTGTAAAAACTTTTAAAAACACAAAATCGCATTGCGTTTAACCCACGTGGTGTCAAAGTACCAAATGGTGTATCCACCATGCTCTCGCTCTTTCAAAAAATTTGACCTGATTACCCCCTCTTCGGGGCGTTTGATTTGCTCCAAAAACGGGAAGCGCAATTGCGCCACCGTATTTTTGCCTCAAAAAGGTGCTGGTACCGGTACCCCGGGTTTTCTGGCTCTTATGGTGGACTTAGACAAGCGACCTACCCTTAGCCCCTGCTTGTTTTCCCCAAACAAAACCAACCCCAAGGCATTTCCCAAAAGATAACCACCGCAGAAGATCACGGGTAAAAAAGCCTCTCACCCTAATACTCTTACCAAGTGAGGGTGTCGCACAAAAATCCCCTTAATCCATTACTAAAATTTAAAAAGTCTCGGTGATGTCTCCAAGGGGGGCCCAAAATTTGGCTCGTACCCAAGGGTCCCTGAATTCTTTGGACTCTTAACATATCATCACTGGATTTCGGAATCCCCTTTCCGGTAATGTTCCTTTAATAGGGCCATCTCTTTTTAATCAATGGAATCCTGTTATCAAGGGGGGTAATTTTTTAATAAAGGAAACCCCTTTTCATCCTCGTCTCGTGTCCACCTTGGGACCCTCCAAAGATCTTCCCGAACTTTAAAAAATTTTCCTGGATAATGTTGTCTCCTAACTTCTCCTCATCTCATTGTCCTCCCTTTTTCACCGTGGATCTGACCTATACATGAACCCGTGTGATCTGTGACTTGTAAAATTTCATCATATTTAATAGGGTGACCTTCTATAGTTAAAAACTATTTTTATCCGCGGTTTTGGAATAAATGTCAGTAGACAAAAAAAACCCTTTTTCCCTTTAATCACCATAGTGTCCAAAAAAAATTTTAAACGCTGTTTTCAAATTCCATATGAATTTTAGTCCACACAAAAGGAGTTTAAAGTTCCAAGAATCTCTGAAGGTCAGAATGTTGCCCCCCCCCCCATAAAGCAAAAAATTGTCGGATTAAACGTTTTCCCTAACAACTAGCTCACAAACTCCCCCAAGTAAAATTTAAAGGTTCCCAAAAAACGTCATGAATGCATTTGGGATATGGGGGGGGGGGAAAATTCGAGCCCCATGGGGCCCACCCCCCCGGGGACTTAGTAAGCATCACCACGAGAAAATAATCCCCCGTTAAAACAATGTTAATAAAGTTTTCCCGCGAATTGCCCGCCATCCCAAACTGAGGTCCGAAAATTACTCAAAATTTGAGTAGCCTGGCACCCCCGTGCCAATAGACATTACAGGCTAACAACTCAAAGGGTATAATAAAGCATCCCCTGGATTTGTTTGATTTCAAAAAAAGCAATATCCAGAAAGAATTAGCGGGAAATCTAAATTTAAAGGTGTTAATACTTTTCAAAAATTAGCAAATTGGGGGTAAAAAAACCGAATCGGGGAGCCACAATTGGAAAGGGCAAGGGGAGTTTTTCAAGCTCTTAGTACTTTTGGAAGTACATAGAAACTGGGAAAAATAGGATTTGCATCTGCAGGTTTCCATAGTAGGGTTTATCTATAGGCGTCACTAATTCTATCAAAACTTCCTGTATTCTCTCTAATCCCGGGTTAAAATTCCCTTATCTAACTTCGGTAAGTGGTTTCATCGGAAAGTTGCCGGGGAAACCTCCTCCAGTTAGTTGTTGTCCATAATCAAGTTCCCCCTTTGTCTGCTGGGTTTAAAAAAAAACTTTTTTTTCCCTGAAGGGCAATCAAAGCCTCTCTTTCTTCCTTTTTCAGGGTTTTAAAGGAAATGCATCTGTCAGTTCCTGTAGATTTTTCTAACATCTCCATCTATAAGGAAAATAACGGGGTTCAACACCATTGATTAGTGGGGGTTTTAAATTTCTACTGGTCCTTTGCCTATGTTTTAAGGATATTTTACCTGATGTGTCACCCCAACCCCTCTCCCAATTATCCATAGGATTGAGCCAAAAAAGACTTTTGACGTAAAGTACGGTAAAAGTAACTTTAATTTTTCCCGTTTAAATTGAAAAAAAACAAAAAAGTGGGGTGGGACAGAAGGATAAGCCCCCTTTTTAAAAGGCTTTAAAAAGGGGGGAAAATTAAACAAAGAGATATTAATAAACCCAAATTTTATCTTAAAACGTGCCCACCTAAACTTTCGCCCTTGTATTCAAATTTCCCTTGGAAAAAAACAATGCCCCCATGGGGACCCCTTTTTTTTGTATTTTGTCTTCGCCCCTGCCCCCTTTTAAAAAAGGAGAAGGACGGCGTGAGTAACTGCTGTACTCGCTCCCCGAGCTGGAGTGCCCCCCGTTTTGTATGATTGTCGCGATAGGTTTTGGCAAAGATAAATCTCGCCATCTATATACTCTTTGGTTTTTAATAGTCCTCTGTGTCCCCCTTAAAAAAGTATTTTTTTCCTTTTTCTATTGGGATTTTCCCTCAGAGTATTTTCATTTTTCTTTTTCAACCCCCATCAGCAACTGGCAAAATATGCTACGGGTTTCTATAAATGATACTTCCTTTAAATCCTGCTAGATTTTTGAAATACTCAAATTTTCAAAACCATAATATCTAGAGAGCATTTTTAAGAATACTTTTAAACTTATCACGTAAGAAACATCATCTTAAACAATGGGACTAGATTTCACCCAGACCCTAGGAAAAATTGGGTTTTTAAAAAAATTTGCTAAGGTTTTACACAAGCAATCATATATACATATTTTTTTTGATTCACGTTCGAAACCTTCATATATTTTTCCCCAGAGGGGGCAGGGAAAAAAATTGTTAATGCGTCACTTGTGACAAAAAGCGAGACCTCTTGTTCGTTATATTAAACGGTTTTTACGTCATTTTTTTTGATGTACTTTTAACAAAAAAAATATAAAACAAATCATGTTGCCCGTACACCCTCAGAACACCAATAATTTTTTCAAATCGGTAAAAATAAAATCATCACCCATAAAGAAAAACCCGTACTCGATCTATTATTTTCAACGATAAACTTTATTTTTCCAAAAAAATTTTTACCAAAAAAATGAACTTTTGGTCCAATGAGACCTTCTCAACAAATGGCCAAACAAAAAAAATCACAATAAATGTCACAAAAAATGCCCATTAATTGTATAAAAATATATAACAAATATAACATAACAACCCAAAAATATCATAAAATATACAAAAAAAAAATATAAAATACAAAAAAGACCATATGAAAAAAACAAGAGAAAAACAAAGAATAAAAACAAAAAAAAGAAAAAATAACTGAAAAAACGTGTATATCGAATAACCATTTGGGAAAAAAAATATTGGAAAACCCAATTTAAAAAAAAAACACACAAAACAGAAAAATGGGGGGTGTATAAGAGGGGTAAGGGGATGGGGGGAATTTCTCAAAAATTTTTGGTTCGGGCACTTTTCCCGAATTTTCGGGCTGTAAACGTTGTTCCCAATGCTTAAATATGCAGAGGAGCTTGGGTTTGGGTCTTTATCCCAATTTTTTTTTTTAGTATGACACCCATGACTTTCCCCCGGGTCTTAGAAAACGCTTCACAAAAAAATTCCCCGGCACTTAACAGGCAAAACTGACCAAAAAACCCGAAGCGGGGAAAATTAGCCTTGAAAAAGTCCTGCCCGCGAAAGCTGGAAAAAAACAACTGAAGGGGCTCAGGTTTTTAACATTAGTGACAGAGTGGGAAAGGGGACGGCGGCCCCCACAGCACATGGAAAGGGCAGACAGTGGCACAATTTACATTCTGGGGGGGCAAAAAAATGGAGGAGGCCACAGATAGCACAATGAATAGAGCGGGGGTCACGGCGCAGGGAGCATGAGGACAAAGGGAGTGGCACAAAGACATTTTTGGAGCTGGCAAAACAGGAAGCAGGGCCCCAGAGTGGCCCCAATGGGCACCCGTGTTTGGGGCCCCCCGGGAGCAGCAGCAAGAGGGCCAAAGGGAGTGGCACAAACTCATTTTTGGAGGGGGGCAAAAAAATGGAGTAGGCCCCAGAGTGGGGCAATTTACAAAAGTGGGGGGGTCACGGGACAGCAGCATGAGGGCAGACAGTGGGGACAATGACACAGTGGGGGGAGGTCACGGCAGCACCAAAAGCAGCACATGAAGTCAAAACAGTGGCACAATGACCATTCTGGGGCGGCAAAAAAATGTAGGGCCAAAAGAGGGCCCCAAGACAAAGAGTGGAGGGCACGGCAGCAGCAGCATGAGGTCAGACAGTGGCACAATGACAAAAGTGTGGGGGCCGGGCCCGCAGCCACAAACAAACAGCATGGGTCAGAAAAGGGCACAATTACCCTTCTGGGGGGGGCAAAACAGGAAAAAGGCCACAAGTGGCACAAAAGAAATGGGGAGGGGGGGTCACGGCCGGGAAACAGCAGAGGGCAGGCATGCCAATGACATTCTGGAGGTGGCAAAACAGTAGCAGGGCCAAAAGAAATGGCCAATAACCCCAGTGGGGGAGGTCACGGTAACAGGGAGCATGAGGGCAGGGAGTGGGGAAAAAACATTTTTGGGGGTTGGCAAAAAAATGGGGTAGGGCCCAGAGTGGCACAATGACAAAAAGTGGAATTTCCCCGGCAGCAGCAGCATGAGGGCAACATGGCAAAAATGACACAGTGTGGAGGGCCCCGGGGAGCAAACCACAGCAGCAGCATTTAGGCCCGACAGTGGCACAATGACATTCTGGAGGGGGCAAAACAGGTGTAGGGCCACAGATGGACAATGACAAGATGGAGGGGACGGCGCAGCAGTATTTAGGTCAGACAGTGGGGCACAATGACACAGTGTGGAGGTTTACGGCACAGCCACAGCAGCACATGAATCAGACAGTGGCACAAAGACAATTTTGGGGGTGGGAAAACAGGAAAGGGGGCCACAGAGTGGCACAATGACTGGGGGCAGGTTTACGACGGCAGCAGCATGATTCCCGGCAGTGGCAAAAACTGACATTTTTGGAGGGGGGCAAAACAAGAGGCCACAGAGTGGCACAATGACACAGTGTGGAGGTCCACGGGAACACAGCATGAGGCAGGCATGGCACAATCTCATTCTGGAGGGGGCAAAAACTGGAGTAGGGCCCCAGGTGGCCCCAATTTAAAAAGGAGTGGAAGGGGATGGGCAGGGAGCAGCATGGGTTAACCCGGGCACAATGACACAGTGTGGGGGTCACGGGACACCACAGGGGAGCAGCAAAAGAAGTCCTACAGTGGCACAAAAGACAAATTTTGGTGGGGTGGGCAAAAAAAAGGTGGAAGGGCCCCCAAATGACACAAGACAAGAGTGAGGGGACGGCACACAGCAAAAAAAGGGCCCAAAAGTGGCACAATGACACAAGGGGGAAAGGGCACGGCAAACAAACCACAGCAGCAAACATGAAGTCAACATTGGGAAAAAAATTACATTTCTGGAGGGGCAAAACAGGGAAAGGGGCCACAGAGTGGCACAATTTACAAGAGTAGAGTCCCCGGTTTGGGCAGCAGCATAGGTAAGGGATTTGGGACAAAAGACATTTTTGGAGGTGGCAAAAACCTTTCCAGGGGCCCCCCAGAGTGGGGGCAAAAACACAGTGTGGAGGTCACGGTAGGGAGCAGCAAGAGGGCAGGGATACACAATCCCCATTCTGGAGGTGGCCAAAAAAATTTAGTAGGGGGCCCCAAGTGGGGCAAAAAACACAGTGTGGGGGTCACGGCCCGCACCACAGCACAGCAAAAAAGGGCAGAAAAGTGGCACAATGACACCGTGGGGGAGGCCCCGGCAGCAGCCACAGCCCCACATGGGGTCAGCCCCGTGGCACAATTTACATTTCCCGGGGGTGGCAAAAAAAGGATTTGGGGCCCCAAGTGGCACAATGACAGAGTTTTTTAGGTAAAGGTGGCAAGGGAGCAAAAAGCATGATTTTAGAAGTGGCACAGTGACAACCCGTGGGGGAATGCACGGCACCAGCAACAGCAGCAGCACATTAGGTCCCTAGAGTGGCACAAAGACAGATTTTTGATGTTGGGGGGCAATAACCAAGGGTCCCGGTAAAAAATGGTGGTAGGCCCGTGGGGAAACTGTCCCGTTTAAGGTGGTGGCATCAGGGGGGTGCGGGGATCAGAATAGGGCTTGAGGCAGGTATTTGAAAACCCCGACTGAAAGCCCAAAGCATTGGGTTTGGTGGAAAAACCCGGCCGATCCACGCCTGATTTTTAAACTTGACCCAAAAGGCAGTCGTTCCAAAATTTCCCGTGGGGCAAGCGGGGTTTTCCTTGGGGTAGCATTTGGGCCCCCCCGCCTGAAACCCGGGTCCTTAAAGTTTACTCTACTGGGCCGGGCAGGACAACTTCTCCCCCTGCAAACTCGGCAAGTTTGCAGGGCCAAAAACATCCAGTTTTGGGGTGCCCAAATTTGGGCCAGCGATCTTCTAACTGGGGGGGCAGGTTTCTGTCCAAGGGAGGCCACCCCCCTATTAAATTCAGGGACTTTCCCAGGTCCTGCTGTTTGCCAGCCCGCTGGCGAAAACCCCCTCACTAGGCGGGTAAAAGGGAAACTGCCATCAAGGGCTCCAGACTTGGTTTCTGCTGATGGAGCCCGGAAATGCTCCTACCCCCCACCTTCCCCCAGGCGGGCCCAGCAGTAGTAAAGGAAACGCGAGGAACCCCCCGGGGCAAACCCGTCCCGAGGGGGGGACAAGCGGGACATAGGGAGGGGGGCCAACTACTACGGAGGATTTTTCCCCAAAAATATTTTAAATTTTTTCCCCCCCCTCAAAAGCTAGGAAAAAGGGTTCCCCCTTTTGGACCCGGGAAACGAGGGGGCCAAAGGGTGGAGAGCCAAAAGTCATCCCTCTGCCGGATGCTGACATTCGGCTGTCACTAGCCCGGCAAATCAGCATGCTGCGGGCCATCTGCACAAGTGACTCCAGGGGGACCCTTCCCCCATCCCACTGTATACTGCCAAAGGTGCTTGGGGTCATCGCCTCTTTTTCCTCAAACCCATCTAAACCTCCTCCACCTTTTCCTGCTCCTCCCCCTCTTTCCCCCTGGGGAAAAAAAATCCACTCAAATTTACCAGGACAATGCTTCTGCCCCAATGTTTCCTTCCCCCCTCCTCCTCCATTTCAGTTCCCCCCCGGGCTCATGTGGCCCCCGAGATGTAGTCGCCACAACTCCAGTCCCCTGGGGCCCCGACAGGGTTTTTTAGCATCTGTTCCAGGACATGAAGCAAGGGGAAAGATGTTTTTTCATCCCGTAGTCCTTGGGGACAAAAAATAACTGGCCCCCTCGGGAAGGCCTCAAAAAACGGCAGGGGCCCAAGCATACTGCCAAATGGTTTGACATCAAAATTTTTACAGGTGAGTACTCCTTTCCGCCTGGGCATCAAAAAATTTGTTTTACGGTTTTTTCCTGTTCATATATCGGTCCAACTGTACAGGGGGAATTCCAACGGGGGGGAAAAATCGCATACAAGTGTGGGTTGGGGGGGGCCGTTCTGGCCCCCGGGAACTCGAGGGGGGTGTTTTTTGGCTTTTTTAAAGAAAAGGGGTAAATGCAGCCCCAGTTTCCGGGCCCTTTTCAGAAATCTTTTGAAATCTGTTGGGGATTCCCGGGAAACCTTTTTACAACCAAAAATTTAAAAACCGGGGCGCCCTGCAAAGGCGCATGGGCCATCCCTCCTCGGTGCAGCCCCGGTGCCCCCATGTTCCTCCCATTGGGCCCCCTCACCCAATAAATTTCCCATTTTCAAATTGGCGGGAAAAAAAGCCACACATTTTGAATTTTTTTGCTGGGTTTACGGGGAGCAGTTCCTCCCCTGTGTGACTTCGTTCAAAAGAGGCAAAAACCAGGGAATTTGAACGGGGTGACCCCAGCTTTGCCCTACACCCTGTGGTATTATGGAGCATACTTGGGGGAGGCTGAGATGGGGGGTGGGGGGAAAGGGGGAGGGGGGCCCCTTGGGCTGCAGGAAAACCACAGTTTTTTACCCAAAGGGGGGAGGAAAGCGGCGTCCCCCTGTCCAATTTTTGGTGTGCCTGGGCCCGGGAAACAATTTACCCAATGGGGGCCCCAAAAGGGCATGTATTTGGGGCCCGGGCCCCTATTAAAAGCTTTTAACGTCCGCGCGGGCCGGGGCCCCCTTTGGGAAAAAACTGAAAAGCCAAGGACTGGCCCCCTGTCTGTTCTAAAATATTTATGAAAATGCTGGGACTTGCCTTTTTTGGGAAAAAAAAATTAAAAGGCTTGGAACCTCCATCCGCCGGCACCCAAACCAAAATTTTCTGAAACGGTTTCAAAAATTCCCACCAATTTTTGGGAAAAGGGAAAGGGGCTGCAGTAACCCAAAAACCCTTGGGCAGGAAACCCGGTCAGCTGCTGCCCCCTAAGAATGGTTTTGGAAAGCATACTGTTTTTCTCTTGCAATCGCCTCCTAACGACTGCTGCCCCCTTGAATTTAAAGAACATCTGGCTGGGAAATGAAATTCAAAGAGAAACACTCCCTTCTACAGAGGGGGGGTTGGGAAAAAAACCTTTTGACAGGTGGAAAATTTGGCCAAAAAAAGCGTCCACTGGGGCCTGCTGCTGCGGGGGCAGGGTGGACCACCACATCTGGGGGCCAACGTTTCTCCCAGCCCCCCGAATTGGGGACGCGGGAAGTGTTGAAAAAAAGGGGCCCGGGGGCCCCAAAGCTAGCTCCCCGGCCACGCTTCACTTTTTGCCCAAAAAGAATTCTACAAATACCCATATTCCCGGGCCCCCCCGGGGGGTTTTTTTGCAAAGAACTGCCACCCCGCCAAAATAGCGAATTTTACCGGGCCCAAAGCTCCGCAAAGGGGTGACACTTTTGGGCCCCCCCGCCCTTTTGGGGGGCCGTGAGCCCCTGTGCCCCCTAAAATTCTTGGGCCTGCGAAGCGGGGTTTTTTAACCCCGTGGCCGCTTGGCTCCCGACCTCGCACTGCTGCTAACCTGCTGACCACAGGCCACACAAACCCCCTTGGGTGGGTGCGCCGCTGCCCAAACCCCAAAAACTGTGCCCTCTTCTTTCCGACGATGATGAAAGCCCTTGCTTCACCCGCCCCAATGCGGTTGGCTACATAACATCAAAATTTTTGGGTTTCCCTCCTCACGCTGTCCTCATTCCAACCCGGGAAAACTTTTGGGAAAAGGCCCAGGCGACCCCTCACAACATAAACCCCCTTTCCCCTCCTAAAAGCCTTTTTTTCCAAAAATTCTATTTTTCTTTGCCGCCTACTGCAAGGGAAACAGGGGGTATTGGGCCCCCTTTTTTTTCGCTGCCCCAAAATAGCTTCTGCCCGCCCTCCCTTTAAATTGTTCCAAACCCCGGCATATAGTGGGGCCCCGAGCCCCAGACCACAAAATAGAAACTCGGCGAGGGAACCGGAAGGGAAAAGAGACTGGGCTGAGGACAGGTTTAAAGGGGCCCCGACCCTTCCCCCCGGCCCTGCCAACTTTGGGTTGTGATTTTTACGTTCCAAATGACTCTTGGCTGGGGTTTTCAGATGTCAAACTGGGAGGAAGTGGAGACCCAAATCAACCAATTAAGAACCCTT